>JAVYIG010006789.1:0-111736 GCA_035222895.1 Strongylocentrotus droebachiensis
CCGTGATATGGCTTTATCAATATTTTGTATATTTTGTTTCCAAGTTAAGTCTTCGTCAATAGTCACTCCGAGAAACTTCGAATTTGATTCTTTTGATAAAGGGAATCCATCAATAAAAATATTGGTTGTTTGAATCGATGCCTGCATGTGTTTTATTATATCAAATTCGATTACATAAAATATACATGTGTTCGCAGGCGGAATTAACAGTGGAAATATTTTAGAAAACTATCAGTTCACCCCCAAAACTGTAAGATTCATACAAAATGTCTGCGACTTCTTGGTGTAAACTTGATCGATATCGTAGATAAGCCTACTATTTTTTAATTTCCAATGAATCACATTTGGTCGTTTATTTGGTTTAGCCCACCGCACATAATACAACCCAACGGCTACAATCCAACTTGCTTTGATTTTGTATTTTGTATTACATTTACTTTGTCGCTAATGTCGTTTGAGAAATCAGTATTATCTCTTTACTTAACCCTTGTTCTTGGATTAGTATCAAAGTCTCCTCTTGTTAATCATATTCCCGGCGTTTGTCAAGAAAAGAAGTTTGTCAAGCCGTCAATTTATTCATATGTGCTGTGAGAGCATGAATTTGCAGGATAAGCTTTGCGCCTTCTGTGATGTTAGGGATTTTTACGACAGGAAGGGAACGAGGTGTTATCAGAAGATTAAGGGAATGGATGCAGAGCCCATTAATGTAACAAAAAAATATTTAAAAAAGACAAATAATTTGTCAACCACATATGTAAAAACTCATTGCTTTTATAATAACACTAATTTATACTTTTTGTCTATTCTTTCATATGACATGAAAAGAACCATGATCAATAAATAACGGACGACTGATTAAAGATAGTTTGTGGCGGGCAGTGTATGAAACCAAGATATGGGTCAGTTTAACCTAAACTTACAGCACACCTACGTCACTTCTGTGTCAAATAATCTACTGAAATTGACGCACACCACAGACCATTGGCAACATTGAGGCATGTGTGCATCATCTTTGTGACGCACAAGTGTCTAAAGAATACTGCACATTTCAAATGGTCTACCGCACAATGGAGAGTCCATAACAATTTCAAAATAACGTTTCAAAATTACTATGAAGTACATGGAGGGGTAATACAATAGAAAATTCCGTTCACTTTTATCTTTTTTTAAAATAAAAAAATAGAGCATTGTTACTACATGTATATGTTTTTTTTAATTTATATTTCTTTTCTTCAAATTTCTTCAACTGTTACCGCTGGAACGTAAAATGTCACTCAAAAATTCCTACGAAAGTTTGAACGAAAATGACGCACCGCGGGCCACATTTTTTATTGTGACGACCCTACCAGGACGTACCAGGCCCTGAGGTATAAAATGCATTATTCATTTCGTTCTTGCCGTATTTTCTAAAACTGATTGCGTTTTGTTTCTTCTGCAGAAACATGTTTGTATTCCGCATCCGTCATGCAGTGAATCGTATTTTTAGATTTGTATGTTTCAATTCAATTTAGTTAATTTTGACATTAATGTGGGTGCACTGTGCTTACATTTGTGATTATTAAAAAAAAAAAAAATGTGGGCTCTACAAGGGGCACCTCAATTTTTGAAAATTCATAACGTCTTCTATCCCTCATATAGCTCCGTTTAGTCTCATTTGACAACGCCCCTGTCGTCAGAGTCCAGCAGCCTATAAACATGTTAGCCTATGGGCTATTACAACAACAAAAATCGTTAAAATTCATTTTTTTGTTCAAACGAAAAGCACATCCACCCCGACGTACGTTGACACTAGCTCTTTCATTGCAACCAGGGGCGGCGATCCCGTGGGGGTGGGGGGGGGGGGGGACGGGGAGACACGTCCTCCCTCGATTTTTGTAGGGGCGGATCGTTCCCCCCCCCCCCGGAAAATTTGAAAAAGTGCAACAAAATAATGTACAGCAAATACTGACTAAAGACTGCAACACACTATTAGGCTTTGGAGGGCCCAAGAGTGCAGCATTTAGAAATATAAAAATGCAAAAATCTTCTGGCTCGGGAGCTATGCTCCGTCGCATAATATCCTTCAAAATATACAAGTAAATATTGTAGAAAAGTGAAGTGTAAAAAAAGTATATTGTTAGTTTTCATACTATAGTTTTGCTAAGGAATATAATTTTGTAATAGAACAAAACTTCAAAACCTGTAAAGGGGTAGTCACTTTCTTTACCTTCACCCCTCTCGTTCACTATGCTCACTAACTCGTGCCAGGGGCAGTCCCCCCCCACCCCTCCCCCCCCCCGATACAATTCAAACGTGGTTTATTTCTAATTCGATACCAGCGACTAATTTACAAATGTTACTGAAATGGCATGATTTTCCCTGAGCTTCCGGAGGCTCTGCCCCCTTTACCCCACCAGGGGTCCTAAGGTGTGCCCCTGGTTGCTCAGCTGACCATATTCAAAAGCCTAAAACCCTGAGCTTACAGGGGATCCGCCACTAGACCCCACCAAGGGCCCTAAGGCGGCCCCTTGATGCTCATCTGATCGTAATTTAATGCGTAAAACCACTGACCTTCTGGGGGCTTGCCCCCTGGACCCCACTCCGATTAGTGACACGCATGCTCTATCTGATCGCAAATACTTTAACCCCCCCCCCTCCCACTTTGAAAAACGTTCCGCGGGGCCTGCATGTAACATGTAAGAGCCGTGATGATGCGGATTTTTTTCTTCTCCCCCCCCCCAAATAAATGTTTTTGCTCATTACGTCACCCCTCCCTCGTTCCTCGCATTTCGTCCCCCCCGGTCATGAAAAGAAATCGCCGCCCCTGATTGGAACCCTCATGTCCCATTGACTTTTGAAAGTTCACCAACCGTAATTCTATCAAAATAGGTCGCAAGCTCGCCATTGCATATATAACGCATGTGTAACAAGTCGAACTGTGGACGCAGTTTACCACGCGATTGTAAGATTATAGGTCAAGCACACGAAGGATAAGAATAATAATAATAATAATAATAATAATACATAATATTTATTAGGCGCTTAATACTGGTGTCTCTAAGCGCACTATAGTCTGACTAAAAAATTATTTACCAAAACTTATACATCTGTTCTTTATTCAATAAATCATACATATATAATAATACAAATAAGAGTGAGATCAAACATACATGAATTATCATAGATCAGGTCTGCTTGGTTATTATGTCCACTTCAGCCAACCCCCCACCGTAATTTTCCATTTAGTATAGGCAAACATTTTGCCGAGGTAAGCAAAAACATGAATATTCATGACACACCATGGACTATTCGATTATTAACAGAGGGGTGCAATATTGTGCACCACATCAAACTCCCCTACTTTCAGTCAAGTATTTCATTGTATTATGTAGTTTGGTAAGTTTATTTTACTAACTGTTTAATTATCAGATATCGATGATAGTTTCAAGATATGGAAAACGTTCTTGTATTTTATATTTAGCAAAGCAATCTCACATACAAAATCACTATCAAGTGTCGTCTGATCCGCCGATTGCCGTCTGCTATATACGTTCTATAGACGGTGAACTAGCTACGTTTGTGCTGGCGAAAATGAGACAACCGGAGCAATGTTCCTTAGCTGATGAATAAATCTTCGTCACATAGTCAGCTCATGCACCGGCTCTGTAGTCATCTCATGTACAGCCTACTTGGCTCGTAGATTATAGGTCGTTTTCCAGAATGTTCGTTATTTTTTAAGGTTCGTTTTTTCGACATTTATATAGCACCCTGTATCAATTTGTTTGTTTGTTGGAAGCTTTGAAGCTTCGGAACAACGAACCCTATAATATACGACGTAAGAGCCAAATATGAATATTGAGAGTACATTTGCATATTAATGAGAACACGAAATTGAGTCATTGATTTCATAATGACATGGATTTTGTTGAATAATATAAAGTGATCGTTATGGGATTAAGATGTTGACACTTGAGGTTTCACGTACCATTAAAACAGCTACCCAATTACTCGGGGTTTAAACTCGGGGAATAAAGTAAAATACGCCTTTACAAATATCGAGCGTCGAGACACACCACCTCAATACTGACAACATAATTAGAAACAATGAAAGAGTATGCCTACCATCTGATCTGGGTCGGTCACAACTTTCCACTCTATCTGGGTGTCAGGAGGATAGATACCGGGATGGTCCGGTGAGACCAGGGTTGTGATATAGGTGCCATCGTAGTTGGTGTTTAGACCGAGCGAATCTGGTCGGAGAGAGAGGAAGAATTGAACAAATAAATAAGGAGATATGCATAGATTTCGCTGCCTGGAGCTATCCCGTTTCTAAATTTTGCGAGCGAGCGAAGCGAAGGGAGAAAAATACACTTTACTTTCTCTGAAATGTTTTTTCTTCTTTAAAATACCAAGTGGGATATTTCTATATATTTGGGCATCTTGTACTTCTGAAAATTCATACATGAATTCGACGTCATTCCAAAATATATTTAAAGCATAATTATGTACAAATATTCACGCGGCATCCCGATTGAAAAAAGTTGTAGTAGATGGTCAAATTTTGAGGGAGCAGATTGACTAAGCTAGGAGGTCATATACCCCTTGCCTGTTTAGAGAGGGAAATGTTTGCATTTGAAAGTGCAACGGATACAGATACATACTCTCTCTGTCTCTTTTCCCGTTTGTCTTCTCCGTTTCCCTTTCGTCTCAGCTGTACGCTACATTAAGGACGTAGATCGGATCATCCCAAAGTATTTTCGATAATCGTCTAATGCACCTGTTACAACATATTTCTTTTAAGACATATCATGTTATCCCCACGTTCCTGATTCACATAATATTAATACCTTTGAAGAGGGTTTTCCGGCTCCTTATATTATTTCACTTTCTTTTTCCTTTTCCTTCATCTCTGATCCCCCGATCTCGATTGCAGACACGTCCCCCACGTAGCTCGGCCACTGTACATCGCTTTAACCTGTCACTTGCCTACTTCACAAATTATAACTTTCGCTGATCTGTAGCCCCAATTATTGGGCATGAATTAACAATACAATGAGCCCAACATATTGTAAATGCACCATGTAATCGTCTGTATAAAGACCTTACTATGTTATATCATTTATTTGAAGAATAATGAATCATGTGAAAAATCTCAGAATTTGAAGAGAGAGAGAGAAAGAGAGGATTTTCTTTTTAAATAAACCGTCCACACAAGTTTTATAACACAAACTTGCATGTTCTAGAGTTTTTCGAGAGCGCAGTCATCTTATCATGGCTTACAAAGGGTTAGAGTAATATAAAGCTGCTTATATCGGAGAATTTTTTTACTCTTACCTGATGCGTTCAAAATGAAGACACACAGAAGAAAAGAAGTCAACTCCATTCTCCTCAGATCCCCGATACTCTCTTCCTTTTCCGCTCCGGAGCTGCATGCACTCTTTTAAAGGAGACGTTACAGCTGATCAAAGAAGCACAGAGAAGCTCTGTGTCACGTCGTATCATCTAAGCTTTTATACTTTTCTTTTCCAATCATAAGACTGACTTGCTGTCTCGCTATTCGTCAACGCTCTAACCGGTTCGCTTTGATTGGATATTATGTAATTTGTTCATCTTACGTGAGAGCGTTATTTAATATTCCATGCTTGTAGTAGGCGGTACGGCCAACCATCTGTCTTTGCAAATATAAAATATTAAATGTCATGAATATCAAAAGTTACCTTCATGAAATAATTCTGGATAACTCTACTCAGCTTAAGGACATTCGTGGAATATATTTTTATTCAAAGGTTCTTTTTGTGCCAATTTTCCATTTTGCTAGATTCACGAAAGAACCGATTTTGTTTATGTTTTTTGTTGAGTCTGTTACTAACCTTAGCGCATTTGCTTTAATAGTGAGCTTAGGGTATTGTCCTGTAAATTTATTTGAACTGCACGCAAAGTAATTTTTTCTTCCCCTGATAATATGGTTAGCATATATTTACGAAGATTCCATGACACCCAAGATATATATTTTCACAAACATTTTCATACATTTTAATTTAATACAGAATTTGATATTTGCATTTTCGGGAATTTCATTTTCGCCTCTTATTCAAAACTATTAATTCAATTCTATTCAAATTCAAAGTTTATTCAACACTCTTTATAAAGTTTTAAAAAAATACAAATACAGAATGGAATGATAACAACAAAAACAAGAAAGTGATACAAATTACAATACCAATTTATGACTTCATTTGGGAAAGGCAGAAAGGAGGAGTTCTCACCCTTATCAAGCTTAGGCCAATAGAAGTGAAAGTTTTTCTTAAAATGCTACTGAAATACGAAACCTAACAATAGTTTGAGAACGTCGCTATGTGAGTCAAATTACTTTTTTCAAAAGCTCACATCCATCTCTATTACAGCCCATCAATATAAGTGAACAGGAGGAATTAGACCACCCTGCAAGGTCACTGGACGGTTTGTTATCTCATCAAATCAGCTCTCAATTAATATAAGAAAAAAAGGATCATGAGGGACCAATGGTCACCGATTATGCATGGTTTGTTATAAAGAGGGAGCAAGTATAGCTATAAGTAGTGCACTGTGGCTTTAAGTCTTGTTGAGATATGACGCGGTAAACCGACGCATTTTTTTAAACGTGTACATCAATGACAACTGCGCGCAGCAAAGGTCCTGCACTCTGAATAATTAGACAAGGCAAAAAATGACAATTTAAAAAATCTATTAAGAAGCATGAAAAAAGGCCTCTTGTACGTGGTTCGCTAATGATTGTAGATACAATGAGGTGCTTCAGTTTGATGGATACGTGGAAGTGGCATCTAATCTCCATCTTGACACCGTCGAGAAGTGGCTTCATACTGCGATAGTTGAAGCTTTAGGCATAATAATGATTGGAATTTATTGAAGCCTCGTGCTATTACTATTATATTTGTCGTTTCATTGTAAATCTTTTGTAGTTATGTAGTTATGTAACTATTTTGTATTATATTTTGTTTTAGAAATAAAATATTTTTGAATTTGAATTGAATTGAAAGCAATATTTTTCAAATGTAGGAATATAAACAGAGGGCCATTACAATAAATGAATTCATACTTCTGTATTATATATACTCAATTTGATTTGATTTGATTTAATTTATTGGTTTCTGCATCTTTTTTTCTTTTTTTCATCATACATTTTCATGAACATAATATGGTAATAGAAACTGTAAGCTTTTGAAACTATGGGTGCGTTTATTGGGTCTTGCCACTAGATATTTACATATCGTACCCCACTATCATACCCCACTATCGGACCCCACTATACGAAAGTGATTTGCGGGATGTCGCGTTTATCGTCTCTTCACGATTCAAAATAAAGGCCTTGTGTCTGCTCAGCTGTTTTGCGCCGTTTGACCCTGGAAGCAGACAGTTTCTCGGAGGTCAACTACACACACAGCCTTGTACACAACACATGGCGCGCTCTAGCCTCCGAACCGGAAATTAAACTGGTGTATTATCTCTCAGAAACGTGATTCTGGCTGTATGTCACATTCAAAACACACCCTTTTGCGTCTTTAGATATACCCATATCTAAAGATATTTTAAAAAGGCTTTGCGTTTGTCACCTTCTAAATTTGCCTGAAAGACGTTTGAGAAACATGATTCTAGCCCAAAATTTGGTCAATAAACGCACCCTATGTCGAACAAACTATGTCTAAAATGTCTAACCAATCAATGATTTTATTTCACGTGATAACAAAATTGAGTTCAGAATTCTGTCCCCACCCTCAATAACTGGAAATAGGTCTACCCAACCCTTCAGGTTGATTAACTTTTGTTAGGTTTAAGCCAAACAATAAGACTCTTTTAATTTGTTCAATTTGTTCCCTCGAGCAGGAAACTTGCCTTGCCAAAGGCACTCATGTCTTGAAACTGAAAAACCCTTTATATTTTTGAAGTGGTGACGTCACGCCATGAAAGCTACAGGTTGTGCCGCTTAAAACTTGCTGATAAAATCCGTCGTAACCTTATCCGTGATATTTCGCACCCGGAAATATCTGAATTAGCACGAACAACCGTCGAAGCAGAAAACCATTGGAAAGGGAGCCTTATTCAAAACGGGTCAAAAACACGGAAAACGAGATTAACCATCGTCCTAACCTGGCAGAGGTGCTGCGCAGAAACCAGCAACCCAAATCACAGAACAAAGCTGAAACGCCCTGTTCCTAAAAACGGCACTATGGCGTCGAATGGTGAGTCTGTTAGTCGTACTGAATTCCTTGGATCTAATTTTATAGAGAAACTCGAAAGTGTTAACTTGAATGTAACATCAACGAGGAGCAGGCGCGTACTCAGGGGGGGGGGGGGGGGGGTTTGGGGTATGATTGTTGGCAACCCCCCCCCCTTTGAAAAAAAAAATTATGCCAATGGCTGACCTAAAAAAGGTGACCTTACCCCCCCCCCCCCCCAACGGAAAAAAATGTCAAATTTCGAGACCCCCCCCCCCAAAAAAAAAGGGTCCTCTTACCCCCCCCCCCCCCGCTTATTCAGCGGCTGGCTGAGTTGTTGCGATTTTTTTGGACTTCAAAACAAAAAAGTGCCCCCCCCCCTGTTACACCCACAAATGTTATACCACCCACAAATGTAATAACACTTTACCCACAAATGTAATAATTTCACCCACAAATGTAATAACCACTTTACCCACAAATGTAATCATTTTGAATCACCCACAAATGTAATAATGACTTTACCCACATATGTAATAAATTTGAAGGGATATTTTGTCGAATTTGTTCAAAAACTAAAATCCTGTAATAAAGCGTGGGTATAGCGCGCAGTCTTTACTCTAGACCCGGTTATTTCAAAAATTTAAAAAATCTTCAAAACTAAGACCCCATAATCCTTTTCCTGTGGAATAACATGAGAATCGAGCGGAGTCTTTCCTACAGACCCGGTTATTCAAAAGTAAAAAAAAAAAAAAAAAAAAAAAGTTTTAAACTAAGACCCCACCATCTTCAAAACTAAGACCCCACCATCTTCAAAACTAAGACCCGGTAATAAAGCATGGGTTTAGAGCGTAGTTTTTCTTCCAGACCCGGTTATTTCAAAACTTTTTAAAAATCTTCAAAACTAAGACCCCATCATCTTATTCCTGTGGAAGAACATGAGTATTGAGCGTAGTCTTTCCTCCAGACCCGGTTATTCAAAAGTAAAAAAAAAAATAAAAAAAATAAAAAAAACAAAAAAAATACAAATAAACCTTTTAAACTAAGACCCCTCCATCTTCCAAATTAAGACCCGGTAATAAAGCATGGGATTAGAGCGTAGTCTAAAAAATGAAAAATCTTTAAACTAAGACCTCACCATCTCATTCCTGTGGAATAACATGGGTTTAGAGCGTAGTCTTTCCTCCAGACCCGGTTATTTCAAAAGAAATAGAAATTGAAACAAATCTTCGAAACTAAGACCCACCATCTTATTCCTCTTTTTTGTTCATCTAAAAATAAATTACATTATTACATATGTGGATACAACACGTCACAAATAAATGATTGGTCAGCGGTCACACGAACTGACGAATCAGTCGAAATGGTCCATATGTATAACACACAGAGGAGGGACCGATTCGATGGTTCGTTGACCGTCGACGATTTTTTAATCATGTAAATATTCTAACGCCCACAAATATCCTGGAATTCAAAATTATTACATTTGTGGGTAAAGTGGTTATTACATTTGTGGGTGAAATTATTACATTTGTGGGTAAAGTGTTAAATACATTTGTGGGTATTATTACATTTGTGGGTAAAGTGTTATTACATTTGTGGGCGTTATTACATTTGTGGGCGTTATCACATGTGTGGGTGTAACACCCCCCCCTGTTTGTTTTAAGTTAGGAAGTATCAAAACATGAGTCTATTAAAATTAGTAGTTTGGATACGAAAGGCAATGATGAAATGGCAGTCTGTCTATGTCTTTCTATATTTAATGCATTTAGAGGGTAGACTTTCAAACCTTTTTACATACAATACTTGAAGCAGCATTATACTGCAATAATGTAATAATCTACAAATCCTCTAAAATACAGAAGTCCATAGAGGTAAATGAATTTCAACATGTATCATTATAATTAAAATATCATTGATTAATTCAATCTTTTATATAGACTGGTAGATCTTTATCAATCAAATTTCAAGGAGAATCTATCTGCCCAGTCCTCCTATAAGATGGTAGTTGACATTGTTAAAATGTTAATGTTTATTCAATGATGATTAGTTATCTTTATTATTTGAAAGTTGACAAGATGATAAATTCATTAGCTTTATTGAATGTGGTATTCTACAAACATATAATACAAACAATAAATAAATATCATGTAAATATTCAAGTTTAAACCCATCTCTACTGTCCTCTTTCATTATATGAGAGTGGCATCTTTAAGACGTAGTCCCATGTAGATGTCTCCTGCATTCATCAATAAAGTTGTAGCCTAGTTTTCAGAAGAAAGGGCTGTAATGATAACCCAAATATGTTGAATGGTAAAATGAAATAAGATACAGTGTATGAGAAAATCAACAATGACTAATAACATACACCCTGATACCTGCTCTGACAAAATGACGAAGGACTGAAATTCCCGTGGGGTTCTAGTGGGCAAACCTAAACTATTTTTCCTACAAGACTATAGTTAATGACCATATCTTAGATTATTTCTGATGATCCCATTAAGACGATAGGCCTGCTGGAGCTTGGATCAGGCAAGGTATGAAATAAGTAATACGTGTACAATGTACTTGTATTGTGAACTTGTGCTCATCATTGAATAATACTCGGTTAAGTATGGGACATAAAATGACTAAACAACTTGGACCAGAGAATGTAATGGAAATAATGATATTGAAACATACATAATGTAGACTTATATTTCATCTATATCAACATTTTATTTTAAATCTGAATCACAATTGTGATATTCAGTCAAGTATTCTTTTACAAGTAACAGACAATGAAAAATATCTTTGTCAGATCTATAACTTTCTGCATGATATGTGTTCTACAATAGTTTATTGGGGGTACCTACATTGTATATTAGCACACTTGCTCGTATAAGGTGTAGTAGGCCCGCATCTCTAGATATGATTCTGTCAATATCTGTTCTTTGTTCCTCTCCTGGGTTTGTAATCAGCATGCCTTCATCATCCACTGTAGAGAAGCATCATCATACATAAGAGAAAACAATGTAGGTACTTCAATTAAAAAGTGATAATAATAGATACATATCAATCATAATACATCCTATAAACAGACTTTCATTAATCTTATGTTGTGTTCTTCTTCATCTTCATTGCTCAAGAAGTGAAAGGACCACTTACAAACAAAAAGTATTGAGGGGTCCTGTGTATACCCTACATGTATGATCATTAATATTATTATGTTGTGCTTTGAATGTGCATTAGACATCGTTCTTCTACACACAAGACATCCTGTAAATAAGGACAAATCCCTTTGTAAACAAAGAAAGGGAAGAACTAGAATAAAATATTCCCTCCACTATATACCCTTGCAACATAAACTTAGTTCCATTTCCTTTTTAGTGAATTAATAGGTGGTCGTTGTGTATTTGTGTGCTAAATATCCTGAAAATGTTACCTGCATGGGACTTTCAGCTTCATCTTGCAAATATAAGAAATGTTGTAATGTCTACTCATCAGTTAACTCCTTCCAGCTCTTCATCAGTTTCAATCTGTTGGAACAAAAAGAAAACAAAATCAATATGACAATCAAGGCGTCCCTTTCTCCTTAAAAAAATAAAAATAGATCTAGCATAAAAGCTGTTTTTCATGTCATGGTTGGTCTTAATTTTAATATGGTGTGGAAATCAACATTCTAATTTAATGGACCACAGTACAAAGTAAAATTAACTGGAAGATTTAACTTGTGCCTCAAAAAGTGCTTTATATGGCCTATAAATATAAAGTAGTCTTAAGTAGAATTGGTTTATTAAGACAAGAAGAAGTTGACTACATAAGTACACATAATTGTGGACTAGGGGTCTTCTCACCCAAACAAATAGATTTATCAACATGAACTGCACAATTTGGAGAATAAAAAAATCTCTAATATATTAAAAGTAATAATAGGGGTCAGGCGCGTACGCAGGGGGGGGGGGGTTAAACCCCCCCCTTGAGTTTTTTGTATGTGTTTATTTTTCTGGAACCCCCGCCCCCCTTTTTGAGTGTTGATTTTTTTTATTTTTTTTATTCCTAATGGCTGACCTAAAAAAGATGACCCCCCCCCCGCTCCGCTTATTCAGCGGCTGGCTGAGTTGTTGCGAAGTTTTTGGCCCGATTTCAAAATGTTATCCCCCTCCCCTTGAAAAAATCCTGCGTACGCCCCTGATAGGGTTCTAGATCTACCAGTAGGTCTAGACTCTAGTATAATGACAACTTGACAAGCACGCTGGACCCACACAAAATCTAAATATTAAATAGGCCTAAACAAATCCTAGTGTTGATGTTTTTGAATATTTTTAATTAATAAGTTCCAGGTTTACATCTAGGGTCTAAATGAAATAGGATTTGGAGTTGTTTGATTATCAATGGTCACAGATAATTTTGGTCTAAATAAAGTTGACACGCACTGCGTTCCGATGATGCAACTGAGCAAACGGATGGCACTGATAAGTAAAGCCATCAGAGCTGCAGAGTCTACTAAAGATTTTAACAAGGATTACTCCACTTGGATTAACAAAAAAATCATGCTTCATAGATTATTTTAAGGTGTAACGTTAAATCTAGATTAAAATTCAACCGAGGATTGGTGAATTAGATTCATGATGACGATCAAATCTGAAATAAAACCTGATTAGAAAGTTTGATCTTGATGCAGATGAGCACCAAAATTCCCCGGGGTGGGCCTGCCAGAACCCCGTGGCCCTAACTGGAGTACTAGGGTGAAATGACGGCAAACCGCAGTCAAACTACTTCATGACGATGAAAATCAAAGTGCAATTTCAAGAGCAATATTTTCCTAGTTTTTTCCCCCGAAATCTGTTGAGAACTGTCTCAAAATGTAACGAAATTACCGTAGATCACGAAGACTATTGCAGCTTTTTCAAAATTGATGACTAAATTCACTTAATCTACTCATAATTCAATCAATTACTTTATTTATTTATTTATTTATTCCGTTTTATTTTAACAGGGTAGCCCCGTCAGTAATCAAAGTACTGTTTTCCAGGGGGCCCTGTACATAAATGAACATATATGAAGAAACAAACTACTTGAACAATATAAACATCATGGAAAACATCAATACATAGCAACATATAACAGAAAGTGAGTAAAGAGTAAGAGTGAATAATGAAACAAAGCCGTAGTAAGAATGATACATTTCAATGAGCAATTTCAAATCGATAACAATATACTCTGATTATTATCAATGATCTATTTAGATTTTAACAAATTATTGAGAAATTTATGTAAATATTCATGAAAGAAATAAATAAAGAAAGACAAATTTATCTTTAAGATCGCTGCTTAAAATAGAAAGAACAAAAATTATTCTTGGTCGGGGCATTTCGAACTGAGTGGGGTAGGCTATTCCACTGAAGAGCACCATCAACTGAGAAGGCACGTTTTCCACATTCTGTTTTAATTCTTGGAATAATGACGCCCAAATTGTCAGCATTCCTTGTTGAGTATCTATGAGTATGGGCGGACAGGGTGAACATATCATATAAATATGATGGGGCACTATTATTCATAACATCATACATTAATTTACTTTTATTGAACTCCCATCTTTTTCCATGTCAATCCATCTTAGGGTACTAAACATTTCAGATGTGGGAATCAAAGTATTTATTTTCAGGACAATTCTTGCCATCTGCTTGTGTTGCTTAATCAAGATATCTTTTGTTCTTTTATTACAAGTACTCCATGATACACTACAATAGTCATGGTAAGGAAGGATAAGGGAATTGGCAAGTAGTTTGGCACTATCAATTGTGAGATATTTCCTGACTCTACGAAGTAGGGCCAACCTAGAGGCAATTTTATTTGAAGTGTATTTCACATGATCATGCCACGTCATGTGCTGGTCTAGACAAACTCCCAGATATTTTACACTTTGAACTTGCTTGATTGGTACATTAGAAACTTGTATTGCGATTGGTGTGTATTGCAAGTTTAGCAATTTCTGCGGTGTTCCAAAAATCATGAAGCATGTCTTGTCCGTATTCAGGGTAAGTTGGTTTCTTTCTAACCACTTTCTCACACAATCCAAATCATGATTTAGACATGTTTCGATTTCCCTTGGATTTGAAGAACTGTACATAAGGGCAGTGTCATCTGCATACATAATCACTTAACCGTGCTCGATGACTGATGGAAGATCATTCATGAAAAGAGTGAAAAGGAGGGGCCCCAATATAGATCCCTGGGGGACTCCAGACTTTAACTTTAGCACGTCAGATTTTTTACCCAGCAAGGAGGTACATTGTGCCCGGTGTACAAGATATGATTCGAACCATGATAATGCTTGTCCCGTAATGCCATACAGTTTTAACTTATCTAGTAATAATCTATGATTAACAGAGTCGAATGCCTTTCGTATGTCAAGAAAGACTATTCCAGTTATTCTACCTTTATCCATGTTAGTTAACAAATAATTGCTCAAAAATGCAAGTACGGTGTTTGTTGAATAACCTTTCCTAAATCCAGATTGGTGAGGGGTTAGGAGATTATTATCTGACAGATAGTCTCGAAGTTGCACGTTAACTGCCTTTTCCAATATTTTCATAATCGACGGTATAACAGATATGGGACGATAGTTGCTAACATCGTCCCTATCCCCACCCTTGTGAATTGGGGTAACTCGTGCCTGCTTCCAGTCAGCTGGAATTTGGCTGGTTTGCAGAGAAAGATTAAACAGGTGAGTAATAGGTGTACTCACCCATTCTCAATGAACTAAATCTTCTCAGTTTGTGCGAGTAGCTATATAGCGTCGTGCATAAATCTGCATAATTAAAGTGACGCAATGAGGTCAAATAATTATCACTTTTCTTAAACGATACTATCGATAAAATACATATTCATGAGGCTCATATCCAATCAAAAAGCCGCCTCAGGTGCTTATTTTGTCTTCAAATGATCCAAAAGAGGCGGAGCCTAATCCCATACGTGTCATGGTTTCCGCGCGTGCTGCTTTCCATCTAGTAATTACATTTAAACGTCTTTGGGTTGAACGTAAAGCGCGCAAATGTGATCGTGTTTACACAGCAGGAAAAAAAAAGGCGTCTTCAACCCTCGAGGTGGATCACTGTGACGTCACAATGCGGGGAATTTGACTTACATCAGCTTCAACTGGGGGGGTTCAGTTACATCAGTGCGGCCTATTTATACTTGTAAGGTTGCGCATGAAAGAAAGCTAGGCGCGCATATCAGTACTACCATTTTCATTGGCTGCTCACGTCGAAGTGTGCAAGTATCAATGAACAGTAGTATAAATAAAGAATGTTTATCAACAAGAGCACATGCTTCTCGTAAAACTAGTCGCTCATTCAGAGCAAAACCATTAATATATGGCACACATTATTAACGATATGGAAGAGATTTTTATATACTCAATCGTCAGAAAAATCATAAATTATTGAAGATATGAAAGAGAGAGAGAAAGTGTAAGGTCATTTTCATAAATTCGTAACAATACTGGTAACAGTCTATGCAAGCAGTGTATCAAATTCACCTCAGATACTAGTCCAGACTCAGGCCGTTCTTTTGTTTTTATTCTTCTATCACTCGCATATATATCCACACACAGCGCGGTCTCTCCACTGATCGCGCAATCCCCAAATTTCCGTTCGAGGTCCAGATTGAGAGGAATGGCTAGGTCTACTTTCAACGTTGAGGGTGTGTTATTTTATCAGCTGATTGAGTGCGCTACACGGAAACGGTGCAGAGGCTGGACTACTCAGATACGTGTTAACTCTCATGAATCTAGACTAGGCCTCAGGCAATACCGTTCCATTAACAATGTTGTTACTGTTAGTAATACTAGTAATAGGAGTCAACTATTAGTAATAATGTAAATTGGCTAAATTTAACCTATATATACGTTGAGCAAACTTACTTCTCTTACAGGAAACATTTAATATGGTATCTTTCATTTCAATGATCAGAAGTGAAAATATATTAATCATAATAGGCCTACTTGAACATTCATTAAAAAGAAAAGTTATATTCATTCAAGGCAACAATATCAATAAATCTAACGGAGATTGGAACACTTTTTGTTGTTGAAGACTGATCGTAAGCAGGGGCAAAAAACTGAGAGCAGATGAGGTCTAGCTAGCTAGCTGGCTTCAACACTCGAGGCGGATCAGATCCCGTTTACACGACATAAAATTGCCGGGTTGAAGCCGCGAGGCGGGTTGAGACCTCCAATTCTGGTGGATTCAAAAGGCGGCTTCAACCCTCGAGGCGGATCACTGGGATCCCGTTTACACACATTAAATTGCCGGATTCAACCCACCTTCAACCCTCGAGGCGGATCACTGTGTAAACACGGTAAATGTTTTCAGGTGCGCATGTATGGTTGCGTCATTGCCTGCGCTGTGCGCTCACATCTAATTTGCATGGGCGCTATCTTAATTTACGCGTAAGCCACCGACCTCTAGAGGTCATTGGTTTATTTACCCGTATATTAAAATGGCGCCCATGTCCGCGCATTCGCACTGTTGTAACCGTAAACTAGTGTATTATTAAAAAAATACAGTTTTTTTTTCAGGAGTGATCTGATTTTTGGGGGGTGTTATTTACAAGACTGTAAATATATAACAAAATTAACCAATCTTTAGTCGTTTAGACTCAACACAAACCTTAGTCTTAGACCAAAAAAGGAAGAAGAGAAATACATCGAGTTAATTGATATTTCTTCATAATTTCTTGGTGCCTTTCCCAAGTGGAATTTGTGTTGACCTTGTGTAGTCATTCGACGAAAACGGGGTAATGTTGGGGTTGTTCATGAACATTGAAAATAGGTACGCGTATTTAAACAAAAATACTTTCTGTGAATTTGTACACCATGAACCCAAAATTATGTTATTATATAGAGCCCATTTTGTACCTGTTGTTAGACAAAACGAGTCATGTTTTTGTGGAAAGTTTTATTGAACGTCCGCCAATAGGGGGCCATTTTCATATCTGCTAACGACCATGCTTCACTCCCTTGGATATAGAGCGACACAATCGGGATACAATCATTTATTTACTTGTTGGCTTTAGTGCACAAACCTATGTCACAATTTACCATATAAATGTCAGTTCTTCAGTTAGTCACTAACGGTTGAGGCTTTCTACTGAAATAAATTCTTTCACATTGATGTGTGGGAGCAATATACAGTGCGTCCCAGAAAAAACGAAACCGAGAAGTATCGATGTTTTATCATAACTTAATCACAACCATAATTAATGAATGATACATATTTGGAAAGCTTAGAGTCTCCTCTTTCAGTTAATGCTACTCAGATGATGCATATTTCACGCATGAGTAATTAAAAGCAATTTGAAGGAAGGAAACCAAAAAGACATTTGGCGGGCGGTATCTGAATTTCGAAGAAAAATTCACATTTCTAGAAAGTTGAGTTTCTGCCCTTTCATATGACACCTCAATCAGGAAAAATGAGCGAGGAATAACAAAGTTCTGTTTGTTTAAAGTAGCCCTTACATTTTCATAATTTTAACAAACGAATTCGTTTTCACTGGCTGCCTGCCGTATCAATAAACGAAATTAACAAAAGACTTAACTCCGTTTCGTTGACAATCAGTCGTAGACGAGAGTCTTTATGCATGGCTGATTGTCAACTAAACGGAGTTAAGTCTTTTGTCAAATCTGCTTTTTGATACGGCAGGCAGCCAGTGAAAACGAATTCGTTTGTTAAAATTATGAAAATGTAAGGGCTACTTTAAACAAACAGAACTTTGTTATTCCTCGCTCATTTTTCCTGATTGAGGTGTCATATGAAAGGGCAGAAACTCAACTTTCTAGAAATGTGAATTTTTCTTCGAAATTCAGATACCGCCCGCCAAATGTCTTTTTGGTTTCCTTCCTTCAAATTGCTTTTAATCACTCATGCGTGAAATATGCATCATTTGAGTAGCATCAACTGAAAGAGGAGACTCTAAGCTTTCCAAATATGTATCATTCATTAATTATGGTTGTGATTAAGTTATGACAAAACATCGATACTTCTCGGTTTCGTTTTTTCTGGGACGCACTGTACAGTAAAGTCACTTTGCCAATGATAGCATTGTTGAGTATGGAAGTTCCCATTGCCATGTTTAACGCACATTAGCACTTTTTTTTTGTATTATGAACGATTGTTACTTCTAAATACCAGTTCTCTTTTATCAGTGTTTATTGAATTAAAGCTGATATATACTCAACAATTTATGAATATTTTTGATCAGCTATTATTGTATTGTTTTCCCATGGTACATTCTGAACGTAGCTTATATTCCCTTTGGGGTAGCCGATGTTGAGAGGAAGGGGCGCTATATAGATATTGAATCATGCCCATATAGAATGCAATGCTTTCATCGAAGCTAATACGTACATGTATATGCTTTTTTCACATCTTCTCAAGGCTCTTCCGAACAACATTAACCACACATTCACCATTGCCTTTTGCGACGCCGTACATTATCAAATTCATCTTCCTGTCATGAATCTCCATAGCAAGAATAATCAGTTCAGTTTAATATGCAAATCTATTTATTTTGGATATTCCCTGTTCTTTGATCTTATATTTCACTATTTTGTACTCCCTTTATTCTTGTCTCTCCTCTACCCCTCTCTTCTTCTTTTTGTATCTGTTTTCTTTCTATTGTTTATAAGATGCATGATTTCTCTTTTCCTTGAATGTCAGTAGTGACATCACAATTATGTTTTTTTTTTCTTTTCTTTTCCTTATAAGCTAATAGTTTTACTGTGTATCACTATGCGTGTACATGCAAGTTTATTGCCTATTGGTGTATTGTCAATTCTTTACTTACTTGTACTTGCTCTTTAAAGGCCCACTGCACTACTTATAGCTACTTGCGCCCTCTATATAACAAACAATGCATAATCGGTGACCATCGGTCCCCCATGATCCTCTTTTTCTTATGTTAATTGAGAGCTGACTTGATGAGATAACCACCTGTCCAGTGACCTTGCAGGGTGGTTTAATCCCTTCTGTACACTAGTACAGATGAGCTTTAATACGTTGTTGACATATTGCACATATCCTCTAATAACTTTGATTTTATTGTTCTTCAGTGTATCAGTGTAATATACTCATATTACTTTACCTCGTGTAATATTGTGTTGATATAATTATCCGTGTACTTTTAGGATGTTACAATCCGTGCTATTTCATGTTACTCTTGCTTTGTGTGAACCCCCTTTTCCTCCCTCTTCTCTTTGGTTCTCATCTGTTTTCTTTTTTCTTTCTTCAAACAATACCTAATTTGCCCTTTGTACATGTACTTTGATGCTTTGATAGTAACAGTGAATATGACTTCTCTTTTTTTTCAATAATCTACATATAATCCTTTTGAGTTACGAAGTTATTTGCATTGAACTCGGATGTGCTGTGGAATTGGCATAGCTTTACTCTTTTGACTTTAACGAATTTTTAAAATGACGTTGATATTTTAAAATCATATTTCAACTTGAGGTGCACTTGGCAGAGGCTCGCTTTTCTTTTATCCGGTTTTGATAAACACATAACTCAAGACTGTACGATTCTCGTCTCTTTTTATTTTTCTTGTTCTACTCTGTTCTTCTCTACCCCTCTCCTCCAATCTTTCGTATTTTCTCTGATCAACTTTTATTTTATTTTTTCTTCTTCCTTATATTCCTCTTTCTAGTTCCGTCTCTCTCTCTCTCTATCTCCCCTTTGTTGATGACACAGAAAGTTTTCAATGTTTGTAATATTTGTAATATATTTAGATTTTGATGTAATATTCTTAAAAAATATATTTAGATTTTGATGTAATATTTCATTTTCATTTTGTTTCATTATGCATGATTTATAGTCGTACGTTTTAGTCACTCATACTTTGATCGTTTATTGTGTTGTATATTGACTTTGTAAATTGAACTTTGTCAGCTTCCCAGCTGCATGCTCTTTTATTGCAATAAACCGAATCCTACACCGAATCGAATCAAATCTCTCTCAACTCACTTTCAGATTATTTCCTCCTTTACTCCATTTTAGGCAAAGTAACATTTTCTATGGTTGTCAGCCTTGATACTGTGTCCATGGCCGCAGTTTCCACATCGGCTAGCGTCTTACGGATTTCTGCTTTCTCACTCCTCATTGATGTTACATTCAAATTAACACTATCGAGTTTCTCTATAATTTTGTTAATAGATTCAAGGAATTCAGTACGACTAACAAACTCCCCATTCGACGCCATAGTGTCGTACTTAAGGGGCTTTCACACCGGGCCTTGCGTAGAGTTGCGTAGAGTTGCGTAGAGTTGCGTAGCGACTACGCCGATCGTACGCAACCTTACGCCGATCGTACGCAACCCTACGCAACTGTACGCGGAGGGACGCAAATGGGTACGCGAGATGAACGCAAAAAATTAAACATGTTTAATTTTTTTCGCGTACCTTCGGCGTAGACTTTTTACGCAGAAACTACGCAACTGTACGCCAAGCCTACGCAACTGTACGCCAAGCCTACGCAACTGTACGCCAAGCCTACGCAACAATACGCTACCCTACGCCAGTCCGACGAAGCATTAAAAACGTATAAAGATTTTTTGTTGTATATACCTGGATGTAAACTTGGCAGGTATTGATCATTATTTTGAAGGGAAATGCTATTTTTGTTTACATGTGTGCGTTCTCACATTTATTCTGTTCATGAAGAAAAAGTGTTTCTTTGACTTTATTTTGTATTCTTGCTTGTAATTCTGTTTGTACTACTACAAGGATTTTCAGACTGACATGTTTTGCTTGTTATGGTTTATTCAATGTGTGATGTTGACATCTCAGGCTGTTGATATAATAAACAGAGATAAGACTCACAAACTGATGCCTCTTGCGAAATGTTATTATGTTTTGTGGAAATCTGTATGTATTTGTGTCGGTTTGTTTGCTTGTGTGTACGTTTATGGCCCTGTTTGTATGTTTGTAAAATAATTTTGTTTAATTGAAATGAGCAAAGAAATAATTTTGTCTCACTCTGTTAGTGAGACTGAGTGAGTGTGTATGTCAGAAGTAATAAATGACTAACATTTATATCATTACATTGTCACACACATATACGCTACGGACAAAGGACGACAGCTATCGTCTTCAAACTTTCAGGAAACTGTTATGGAATGATATTTACAAATGAGTGAAAAAAAGGGATATGGTCAACAAATATCAGACTTCTGTCCACATTTATTCACAAATCAAAATAAGCGCTCTTTTGTTGGCGTTTTGAGGTATCGAATCACATCACGTGACCTTGCAATGTACATCAACAGAAAGTTCATTTATTACCCTTGTGAATGAGTATAAAAATGTAGTACATCCACAAAAATGTCTGCATTTTTTGGGAAATAATATCTTGAACAAATTAACATTACTGCAAAATAGCCTCAGCAGTTGTTAATACCTACTAAAAAATTGAACATATAACGGTCAAAACCGTGTACCAAATGCCACTTTTGGCAACCCTACGCCAGGCCTACGCCAATTGCCTACGCCGTAGGTACGCGGTGCCTACGCACAGGGTACGTAACTATACGCAAGCCTATGCAAAACCTACGCAGGGACTACGCCGAAGAATCAATTTATTCATGAGTACGCAGCTTAACTTCGGAGTAGTCGGTACGCAACACTACGCAACTCTACGCAGATCCGGTGTGAAAGGGGCTTTAGGAACAATGCGTGAGCTTTGTTCTGTGATTCGGGTTGCTGGTTTCTGCACTGCACCTCTGCCGGGTTGGGAAGATGGTTAATCTCGGATTTTATCAGCAGGTTTTAAGCGGCACAACCTGAGGCTTTCATGGCGTGACGTCACAACTTCAAAAATATGAAGGGTTTTTCAGTTTCAAGACATGAGCGCCTTTGGCAAGGCAATTTTCCTGCTCGAGGGAACTTGCATCTAAAAAAAACAAATTCAAAGAGTCTTATTGTTTGGCTTAAACCTAACAAAAGTTACTCAAACTGAAGGGTTGGGTAGACCTATTTCCAGTTATTTATGGTGGGGAAAGAATTCTCAACTCAATTTTTTTTTATCAGGTGAAATAAAATCATTGATTGGTTAGAAATTTTAAGACAAAGTGTGTTAGACATAGTTTCAAAAGCTTACAGTTTCTATTAACAATTGAGAATAATACAGAAGTATGAATTCATCTATTGTAATAACCCTTTATTTATATTCCTACACTTGAAAAATATTGCTTTCAATTCAATTCAAATTCAAAAGTATTTTATTTCTCATGCAAAACATTATACAAATTAGTTTCATAACTACAAAAGATTTACAATGAAACGACAAATATAATAGTAATAGCACGAGGCTTCAATAAATTCCAATCATTATTATGCCTAAAGCTTCAATTATCGCAATATGAATCCACTTCTCGACGGTGTCAAGATGGGGGTGAGATGCCACTTCCACGTATCCATCAAACTGAAGAATCTCATTGTATCTACAATCATTAGCGAATCACGAACAATATTGCTTTCAATTCAATTCAAATTCAAAAGTATTTTATTTCTCATACAAAAAATTATACAAAATAGTTTCATAACTACAAAAAGATTTACAATGAAACGACAAATATAATAGTAATAGCACGAGGCTTCAATAAATTCCAATCATTATTATGCCTAAAGCTTCAATTATCGCAGTATGAAACCACTTCTCGACGGTGTCAAGATGGGGGTTAGATGCCACTTCCACGTATCCATCAAACTAAAGAATCTCATTGTATCTACAATCATTAGCGAACCACGTACAAGAGGCCTTTTTCATGCTTTACATTTTTACATTTTCATTTTTTGCCTTGTTTGAAGACCTTGTAGTCCAGTTCAGAGCTTTCCGCACCTCCTTGAAAAGGGTCTCCTGAGGCAGAGCATGAATTTTAGCTATCAAGAAATAATCAAGAATTGTTTTTTTAGTTTAAGATTATTGTTTTAATAGATCAGATCAAGAAACCAATTCTAGATATCAATAATTAAATTCTTGATGTTATACAAATAAGTCATGTTTTCGAGTGCCGTAGTGGATATCCACTGCACGCAGGTTAGGTCACAGCGAGCCGGATAATGAACTCGACAAGTCTGGTTAACTATCCGGCTCATTGTGATATAACCAAATGTACGAAGTTCAAAACAAGAGTTATTTGTTTTATAGCACGGTCGATAAAAATATTATAAAGGCAAGAAGACAGTATGCAACAATTTCTGCATCTTAACTCATAGCCTGCCATAAGGCTGCATGCACGCTACCGTTTATAGTGATTTGGAAATGCGAGCAAACCATTGATTCACTGCCTTGTGCATGCTTGCACGCATTCGTAATAGCAGTTATTGTTCCTGCTCTTTGGACTGTGATGTGTGTTTCGCATGCGCTATTCATAGAACCATCGTGGTAATTAGATTATCTCAAAATAAAGCTGGCACGGGGGGATTTGGGGCTTGGCACAATGGGGATAAGCCCTGTGGCATGATAAGAGCTCATTATGTGCAGGACCTTTGCTGCGCGCAGTTGTCATTGATTTACACGTATAAAAAAATGCGTCGGTTTACCGCGTCATATCTTAACGAGACTTAAAGTAGGTATAGCACACCAAAAATAAGTACAACAAACACATGTTATTTCATGATTGCAAATGATCAAGCTTTATGAAAGCTTCAAAAAACAAAAAACAGAATTGAAATCGGTCAATGCGTTGTGATTTTATACCATTTTTTTGATATCGCAAAATTACCGAAAAACCTGCCAGAAACGGTCAAATTGTCAAAAATGGCAAAATTCGACAAAGTTGACAACTTAATTCATTACTTTTTTGGACACAAATATTAAATTAAATTATCAGACACTAAAATATCATCTTTGTGGTAAAAAATACAAAAAAGAAAATTCATATATCTATTACCGTTTTGAAAACAGAAGCAAACAAAATAAGTCATTTTTGCAATTTTTGCGAATCTGCAGATATGAAAAAATTGTGAAAATAACTAAGTCCGTCTAATTCATATGCGCATATGTAATCAAATCAAAACCGAACATGATACATCAATGAAACCTATGTATATCAGACAGGTATGGAAATATTTTTTTTTTGAAGAAAAACTAAATTATGAATATTCATCAAATATGCAAATTAGGTCATTTCTGCTAATTATATATATAGGAAAGTCAAACTGTTTATTTTGTTGGCATTTTTTAAAATCATATATTTTTAGATCATATTTACACCAAATATTAACATTAAATTCCAAATATTTTTGCAATGCCAATAAAATATGGCGATGGAAATTACTTGGATAACCGTTACAGCTATTTCCTCATATGTTTCACAAATTATTCCGAAAAACCGAACAAACGATAAGAATTTGCAGACTTTCAGCTAAATCACAGTATAGTTTTTTTTCTTCAAATATTAGATTTGAGGATTTATGACGATTTTCCGAGAAACCATTCAATTCAACAGGCCATAACATTCTACAGGGACTGAATTTCAGAGAAAAACAAAGTTTGGTGATCCCAGTACAATTGTGGCTACCTTGAGTGTAAATAACAAATTGATTTAATGAGTAAAACACATGAGAATATTGCATTTTTGTAGGGCAGTTTTATACATTGAAGTGCATTTTCACCACGCAGAATAACAGTCAATGGGCGATCAGCGGGCCATGTCACACATGGCTGAAAAGACAATATTCTAATTAATAATTCAACATATTTCCCACATGCCTATAACAATGAAACTACACAGAATTGTAGTTAAAGGTATGCTTGAAAGATATGTGAAATAAAAAAATAAAAATATTGTTCAGTTTTTAAAAAATAAATTTACGAAAATGGCAATTTCTACCAACTGACTGCTGCTGTGTGTGTGTATGTGCATGGGGCAGACTGTGTGCACAGGCAGTGTGATCACCCTACTTAAAGCCACACTGCACTACTTATAGCTATACTTGCTCCCTCTTTATAACTAACAATACATAATCGGTGAACATTGGTCCCCCATGATCCTTTTTTCTTATATTAATTGAGAGCTGATATGATGAGATCGTCCAACCGTCCAGTGACCTTGCAGGGTAGTCTAATCCTTCCTGTTCAATAATATTGATGGGCTGTAATAGAGATAGATGTGAGCTTTTGAAAAAAAAGTAATTTGATTTACATAGCGACGTTCTCAAACTATTGTTAGGTTTCGTATTTCAGTAGCATTTTAAGAAATACTTTCACTTTTATTGGCCTAAGCATGATAAGGGTAAGAACGCCTCCTTTCTGCCTATCCCAAATGATCTCATAAATTACCATTGCAATTTGTATCACGCTCTTGTTTTTGTTTTTTATCATTCCATTCTGTATTTTGTATTTTTTTTCTAATTTATAAAGAGTATTATATAAACTTTGAATGTGAATTGAATTGAATTAAGGGGTTTGAATAAGAGGCGAAAATGAAATTCCCGAAAATGCAAATATCAAATTCTGTATTAAATTAAAATGTATGAAAATGTTTGTGAAAATATATATCTTTGGTGTCATGGAATCTTCGTAAATATATGCTAACCATATTATCAGGGGAAAAACATTTACTTTGCGTACAGTTCAAATAAAGTTACAGGACAACACCCTAGGCTCACTATTAAAGCAAATGCGCTAAGATTAGTAACAGACTCAACAAAAAACATAAACAAAATCGGTTCTTTCGTGAATCTAGCAAAATGGAAAATTGACACAAAAAAACCTTTGAATAAGAAAAAAATCCACTAGTTTCCTTAAGCTGAGTGGAGTTATTCAGAATTATTTTATGAAGGTAACTTTTGATATTTATGACATTTAATATTCGATATTTACGAAGACGGATGGTTGGCCGTACCGCCTACTACAAGCATGGAATATTAAATAACGCTCTCACGTAAGATGAACAAAATTACATAATATCCAATCAAAGCGAACCGGTTAGAGCGTTGACGAATAGCGAGACAGCAAGTCAGTCTTATGATTGGAAAAGAAAAGTATAAAAGCTTAGATGATACGACGTGACACAGAGCTTCTCAGTTCTTCTTTGATCGGCTGTACTGTCTCCTTTAAAAGAGTGCATGCAGCTCCGGAGCGGAAAAGGAAGAGAGTATCGGGGATCTGAGGAGGATGGAGTTGACTTCTTTTCTTCTGTGTGTCTTCATTTTGAACGCATCAGGTAAGAGTAAAAAAATTCTCCGATATAAGCAGCTTTCTATTATTCTAACCCTTTGTAAGCCATTATAAGATGACTGCGCTCTCGAAAAACTCTAGAACATGCAAGTTTGTGTTATAAAACTTGTGTGGACGGTTTATTTTTAAAACTAATCCTCTCTTGCTCTCTCTCTCTTCACAATCTGAGATTTTTCACATGATTCATTATTCTTCAAATAAATGATATAATATAGTGAGGTCTTTATACAGACAATTACATGATGCATTTACAATATATTGGGCTCATTGTATTGTTCATTCATGCCAAATAATTGGGGCTACAGCTACTCAGCGAAAGTCATAATTTGTGAAGTAGGCAAGTGAAAGGTTAAAGCGATGTACAGTGGCGTATCTACGTTGGGGCGGGGGTGCCCGCAATCGAGAACGGGGGATCAGAGATGAAGGATAAGGAAAAAGAAAGTGCCATAAGGAGCTGGAAAACCCTCTTCAAAGATATTAATATTATGTGAATCAGGAACGTGGGGTAAACATGATATGTCTTAAAATAAATATGTTGTAACAGGTGCATTAGACGATGATCGAAAATACTTTGGGATGATCCGATCTACGTCCTTAATGTAACGTACAGCTGAGACGAAAGAGAAACGGAGAAGACAAACGGGAAAAGAGACAGAGATAGTATGTATCTGTATCCGATTCACTTTCAAATGCAAACATTTCCCTCTCTAAACGGGTAAGGGTTATTTCCTCCTTCTGCCTTTAGTCATTCTGCCCCCTCAAAATGTGACCATCTAATACAGCGTTTTTAAATCGGGATGCCGCGAGAATATTTGTACATAAATCAACAAATATATTTTGGAATGACGTCCAATTCATGTATGACCTATCAGAAAATGCAAGATGCCCAAATTTCCGCTATAGAGATATCTCATTAAGTATTTTAAGGAGGAAGTTCCTCTTAAATACACTTTACTTTCTCTGAAATCTTGTGTTCAACACAAGATTTCAGAAAGAGTAAAGTGTATTTTTTTTCTCCCTTTCCTCGCTCACTCGCAAAATTTCGAAACGGGTTAGTTTCAGGCGGCGAAATCCATGAATATCTCCTTTCAAAGATATGATGATACTGGGGCACTTCGCTGTCAGAATATCGTCATGATTTGGGCAGCATGGCTCCCGAATATAGAGTTATGTATTGTATTTTTTATATCGAAATCAAATTTATACCACAACTACAAATGTAATTGTCGTTTTACCTACTCGTTTGCTTCACTTCTCGCAATTTTTTTATTTTTTTGTATTGAATTTTTTTTTTTTTTTTTTTTTTGGTCACTTCACAGTACATTGATTTGACAAAATGATTCACACACCAGTGAAAATGAACATTTGATTACATAATACATTGAACGTTATACAATTTATTAACCTATCAACAACAACAAAAAATCTTTCTTATCTGACAGTAGATATCCATTGGGCCATGCCCTGCCACCTGCTGTCATGGGCAGCTTTTTTCTCATCGCGTATAGCAATGTATCTCTCCATTTTATACGATTTAATCAATAATGAAATGAAGTTATAAATATTTGGTTTAACTAATTTGCATCTATTTAAGTAGATTGTTTTCTTTGCAATTATTAAAATATGATTAAAAAGAATATAATTCTTCGACAATATACCAAGAATTACCGTTTTTTCGGTTAAAATCGAGAAATCAAACATAGTTAGCTCTTTTCCGAGCTGATTCCAAAAATCGTGTACTATTTTACATTTCCAAAAAAAAGTTCAATCGTTTCATTTTCTAGGTCACAAAAAGAACATAATGGCGAACTAATGACTTTCATTTTATACAGTTTATAATTCAAATTCAGAATATTATTTAATACCTTAAACTAAATTCTCTGTAAGGCATCAATTGTAGTCGAAATGATACCTGAACGAGCCAATAACAATTCTGTATCTGAAACATCATATCTATTCTTTAGTCTAAACGTACTGACTGGGCATTCATATTTCTCTGCGATCAACAGATCATAAAATTGTTTGCTTTTTATTCTGTTAAAAAATATCAACTCGGGGGGTAAAATAATATTGGAAGTAATATCATTTTTGAATGGATTTGTATAAACTATTTTAGGAATATTTATCTTTGATAACGAAGAGTACACTCCCTGTATCCTAAAGTAATCATTTGCATCTAGTTCAAATAACCTTTTCATGTCACCTTGTTGCTTTAAATTGCCCCCTTCTGTGAGGATGTCACTAAAAAACACCATTCTTTTAATGAAAAGTTTTCGAAAGAAAATCATATCTGAATTTACTTGTAATAGTCTATTGTTCCAAATAATCTGGAATTTCGTACTATCTTCTCTCTTTCTCACATTGAGAGAATTCCATCTTTCTAAAATAGCTCGATAGAACTTAGGAATGTTTTTGTCTAACATTCTCGCAAAATTGATAAATCAGTGTAATTTCTGGCAAACAGATGTCCAAATATATATATTTTGTTTTAATTTCATCTAATGTACATTGATGACTAAATAATTTTTTTCGATAGCTCACTTCACTCGCTCGCACTATTTAAGATCAGGATAGTATATTTTCGGGCTCCTTATGTCCACCTATAGCTGCGCCACTTAACATGGAAAATGCTAAAAAACCCGAAGACAATAGTTTTCTTTTGTTATTCAAATATTGAATGCGGCTATGAAGAAATACAAGTATTTAAATCAACTTACCAACGATTCTTATCATTAAAGGTGATACAAAGTTTTGGGAAAATTTTGAAAATTGGCTGGATTGTGATTCTTTACAATTTTGAAATATTTAGAAGGCCCTGTGAAGTATTATAAGCACTAGAAAATTTAGCCCCTAAAATACTTCTGCTTTCGAGAAAAATTGAATATCAAAATTTACCGGTACTCCGGTAAATTTCGATAATTTCAAATGAGATGAAAAATATCCAACATTACGGGAAAATAAAAGAGGGATTAGTAGCTGTCGGTAAATTTTAAAATCATTTTATAGTTTAAATTTCATGCACTGGAAATAAAGACAAAAAGAACCCATTTCAATCTACCTCACCATTGGTTGACGATTTATGTGTTCAACTCTTCCTCTTTCTCCGACCAGGTTCGCTCGGTCTACACACCAACTACGATGGCACCTATATCACAACCCTGGTCTCACCCGACCATCCCGGTATCTATCCTTCTGACACCCAGATAGAGTGGAACGTTGTGACCGACCCAGATCAGATGGTAGGCATACTCTTTCATCGTTTCTAATTATGTTGTCAGTATTGAGGTGGTGTGTCTCGACGCTCGGTATTTGTTAAGGCGTATTTTAATTATTCCCCGAGTTTAAACCCCGAGTAATTTGATTTGATTTGATTTGATTTATTGGTTTATGCATCTTTTTTCTTTTTTTCATGAACATAATATGGTTTGATACAATATTTTAAGTGTACCGGTATATAATTTTATACAGATAATAAACGAATCTAAACAAATATATTGAGTGCATAATTAACATACATTAGATGAAGGAGGGCTACAGAAATAAGCAAAGTAACTGCTTCACTAGTACGTGAAGCCTCAACTGTTGAACCCCCCCCCCTCAAAAAAAAATTGTGTGTGTGTTTTGGAGGAACCCCCCCCCCCTCAGGTTTTTGTTGTGCTAATGGGTGACCAAAAAAGGTGACCTCCCCCCCCCCCCCACCAACGGAACGAAATAACGACTCTGCCAGTCGCTGAAGAAGCGGGGGGGGGGGGGGGGGGTAGGAGGACACCTTTTTTTCGTCCCTGAAAAATCGCAACGACTCGGCCAGCTACTGAGTAAGCGGGGGGGGGGGGGGGGATAAGAGGACACTTTTTTTTCTTTTTTTTTGTCTCGAAATTCGAAAAATTGACATTTTGCTCCGTTGGGGGTTGAGGATAAGGCCACCTTTTTTAGGTCAGCGAGTGGCATAATAAAATAACAAAAACAAAGGGGGTTGGGGGGGGGGATGGGAGTTTGCTCCAAAATACACACAAACGAAAATTAAGGGGGGTTCTCAGGCGGATGGGGTTCAACCCCCCCCCCCCCCCTACCCCCATCCGCCTGCGTACGCGCATGATGGGTGGTGTATCAACTGATTGTTTATCATGGTTTCCTAGTTACTTAAAAGGTCGTCGTTTATGTACCAAATTTAGCTCATCTACATCATCAGAGTCGAATTTAGATTACGGGGTTCCCCAAGGATCTATGTTGGACCCGATGTTTATAATTTACATTGGTGAAATTGTAAAACATATAAAAAAATGCTCTGTTCACTTATATGCTGATGCAACAGTAATTTTTCTCTCACACAGAAACTTCCCCAACTACAGAGTCCGTATTAAATTCTGAACTTCATAGAATATTTAATTGGTTGTGTAACTCCAAATTGAGCCTCAATTGTGAGAAAACAGTAAACATGTTATTTTGCTCAAACGGAATGTTTACTAAATGTAGCAAGCTGAACTTGAATGCAAATGGGTAAATATATTTCATGTTTAATGTACGAAGTTTCTTGGTATGTTGTTAGATCCGAGTTTAAAGTGGAATTTGCATATTGATGCCATGTGTTCTAGGATAAGTAATCTCATACGCGTATTAGTTCGATTGCGTCATATCATTGATCTATCTAGTATGAAAATTATGTATACTGCCATTTTTATTCCTATTTTTGACTATGGTGATATAATATAATTATGGAACAGCCTGTGCTAAACATGTCAACTCTTTACAGAAACTTCAAAACAGGGCATGTCGAATCATACTTGGAATAAGTCCCTACAGTCATGTGTCAATCAGGGAATTACATGCTCGCTTAGGGTGGAAATCTTTAACAACTAGACCAGGCCTTCTGGCGCTTGCGGTCAATCGGAGTGGTGCGCGGCTGTTCCAAGAAATTAACAACAAATAATTAAAAATTAAAAATTAAAAATTAAAGAAAGAAGAAAATAAAACATTATATTTTAAAATTTTAAAACTCAGCAAACTCAAAGAGTCGCAGTCGAAGTTGAGCCCAAAATGTAAGCAAGCCATTTTGTTTGTTTGATTTTCACTTGATTTTAAAATATTCCGTGTTTATTGCACAAAAATAACTACATATAAATTAACTTCCAGTGTAGATTTCAGCCAAGAATTGTACTGATTATTTCACATCAATATAAAAATTATGATTGATGTTTTATGGAACAAAAAGGTGTTAAAAATGCGTGTTTCTCACGACTCAATATGTATTTAAAATCATAACAATCGCAATATCATTTACCTTACTTTTCGGAAATCTGGTCACGTGTAGCTTTAAGAACAAATTCATCATTGCGCACATCAGCTTTGCCTGTTGTGAAACCATAGCTACCATAAGTAGCAGGGGCTGAGGGCTGCAGCATCCCCCCATCCCCCAATTTCGAAACTCTTATTATTCGGGCAACCCGCGTGCTCTTATCGGCAGCGAGTATGTCTGTCAGTAAATATAATATTTTCTGGGAAATTTTGTATGACAAACACTGTCGCTCATATAGTTGGAATATTTTTGTTTTACCCCAATTTATGGAATTATTTTAAAAATAATTAAAAAATAATAGATCTAGATAATAGTATACATTCTCAGATTTTATTGAATAATAATTTGACAATGTGTGTTTTGCGTGACCGCTAAAGCATGTGTATGCTACTATGCTTATCAACTAAGGGACCTACGCCCTTCAGACATAAATGACAGTAATGTGGATTAATGCCCCACAAAAAGGCACTAATATAGCACATCGACCCGGTTTTAATCCTGGGGGCTCACAGATACGAGGCCATTGCTTTGTCACTGAACCATGACTGTACGCAGCGGGGGCTAGGGTAGGGGACAGTTTCCATAAATTAAAAAAAAAACAGAAAATGCAATACATTTTCAATAATTTATTGCATTTTACCCCGGTTCCCAACATAAACAAATCCTCTGTGTGCCCATGCCTTGAGCCATAATACATGGCCGTCCAGAGGATTTGTTATGTTTGGGACCGGGGTAAAATAAAATAAATTATTGAAAATCTATTGCATTTTTTTTTTTATTTTTTAATGGAAACTGCCCCCTACCCTAGCCCCCGCTGCGCACAGTCATGGTTCAGTAACAAAGCAATGGCCTCGTAACTGTAAGGCCCCAGGATCAAAACTGTGTCGATGTGCTATATTAGTGCCTTTTCGTGGGGCATTAATCCTCATTATCAGGGGCGTAAATCCGTACCGAGGAGTGGGGGGGGGGGGATGATCGGCGATAGCCATCACATACTAGCACGAGCACGCGCCCACACTAATTTACGCAAGCGCGCACGCACAAACACACAACACACACACACACGCTCGCTCATTAGGGGTGTATGGGTGATAGGCCCAAGGAAGCTTAGACGTTTCCTTAAATTATTAGTAAAAGAAGACGATTTATTGTACCGTTCTCTACTGTTAACCCTTGTCTGAATAAATCCCCCCCCCCCTCCCGCGCGAAGCGCGAAAGCTTTGGCGTTTCATTAAATTATTATAAAAAAAAAGACGATTTGTTGTACCGTTCTCGACTGTAAATCCTTGTCTGAATTCAGTCCCCCCCCCCCCCCGGCCCTCCCCTCCCGCGCGGAAGTTTTGGCGTTTCATGAAATTATTAGAGAAAGTAGACAATTCGTTGAACCGTGCTCGACTCTTAATCCTTGTATGAATTCAGTTTCTCCCTCTCTCTCCCGCACGAAGCGCGGAAGCTTTGACATTTCATTAAATTATTAGAGAAAGCAGACGATTTGGTGTACTGTTCTCGACTCTTAATTCTCGTCTGAATTCAGTTTCCCCTTCCCGCGCGAAGCGCGAAAAGCTTAGACGTTTGATTTAATTATTATAGAAAGAAGACGATTCGTTGCACCGTTTTCGACTCTTAATAAGCCATATTTATCTGAATTCAGTTCCCCCTCTCGCGCGAAGCGCGGAAACCTTGACGTTTCCTTAAGTTATTAGAGAATGCAGACGATTGGGTGTACTGTTTTCGACTCTTAATTCTCCTCTGAAGTCAGTTTCCCCTTCCCGCGCGAAGCGCGAAAAGCTTAGACGTTTGATTTAATTATTATAGAAAGAAGACGATTCGTTGCACCGTTTTCGACTCTTAATAAGCCCTATTTATCTGAATTCAGTCTCCCCCTCTCGCGCGAAACGCGGAAGCCTTGACGTTTCCTTATCGTGACATGCTGTATACGTGTAGGCTATACAGTTATGCATACATATTTTAAAAAAAAACTAATTTCTCATGCATTATGCTGAAATTGAAACAATCACATTTTTTTCTTCTTCTTCTTCTTCCTTTTTTTTCCTCTCTTTTTTTTTTTAATACCAGGGGGGATGTTTGTACAGGCCATCCCCCCCTACTCCAAGCCAGGGGGGGATGCAGCCCCCCCCCATCCCCCCAGGACTTACGCCCCTGCTCATTATACTGTAATTTATGACTTAAGGGCGTAGGTCCCCTAGTTGATAAGCATGTAGCATACACATGCTTTAGCAGTCACGCAAAACACACATTGGCAAATTATTATTCAATAACATCTGAGAATGTATACTATTATTTAGATCTATTATTTTTAAATTATTTTTAAAATAATTCCATAAATTGGGGTGAAACAAAAATATTCCAACCATATGAGCGACAGGGTATATCAAATGATAGAACGGCAAAGTAATGTGCAGACTAAAGGCATCACTAACCCCCCCCCCCCCCCCCTCAGCGCAGCAAAATGATGCTCATACGCGCGCACATGCGTACAGCAGTTATCAACAAAGGTCATGATGTATAATGATGGGCATATCATCTATACAATCGTTTAATTTGTGTAAATCTAGTACATGTTTTTCACTTTAAAATGCCTAAAGATTAGACTTGGCAAAATGAATGATTTAAACAAGCACGTGATTGTAATTTGTGCGCAGGTAGTGATTGACGTCAAAATACTAGATATTGAACATATCTGGGATTCAGTGCATATTCATCACGTGTCAACTGATAGGATGACTACTACGAACCTCTCATTGGCTAGTAGTTCTGTGACGTCACTTATCCTACCGGGAGGATCTACGGTGGTCAGCTTCTGTAGTGACGTCATTGAGCAGCGCCAGGGCTTCGTCATGGAGTTTACGTCATACGATTTAGATACTGGTAAGAGCATGGGTGCATATCTTTTGAATGATTAAAATACCTACTGGAAATGAAACCCTGTAGCCAGTAGTATAGCTACAGGGGCACTAGGCTAGTTCCCTTACATCAAAAGACAAAAAAGGAGAAAGTAAGGGAAGGGGAGTTGACAAGAACAAGATAATTTACGACCTACTTCCACACCTTACCTCAATCGATTACCTTGTTATATCGTATGTCATTGATGAAGTAAGTCTGGTGGCGCTTCCCACCCCCCCTCCCCATTTAACCAGTGCCCCCTTAATGGGTGGGACAAAAAATAAAACAAAACAAAGTATTTTTTAAAAGTGATAATCCAAAATGTTCATGACAAATTATGAATAAATGAAAACTAAAGAGGTTGAGCTGAACGCCAGTGGTGTAGTGTTGGTCCATATATTGAGGAGCGAGGACCACGATTAACCTGACCTTTGATTAGGAAGGAGCTATAGAGTGTCTACTTTTCATCTGCCCTTCCCCTTTCCCCATTTTCCCGTTTCCTTCTCTTTTCTTTCCGTTCAATAAGGAGTACGAAGTCCTTATGGCTCTCCCCCCCCCCCACCGGCCCGGTTCACCACTGCTGAATACGAATAAATTAAATTCTCACTTATACGCACGGGTTTATGGTTTGTTTGACCTGACCGTTGATTAAACATGTGTTTGCTTGTAAATAAACAACCAGGGGACCAACGGCTTTGAGATCTCTCCAAGTGACTTGATAATGAGGATTAACGCATTCCAAAGGGCACTAGCATATCGACTTTGTTTCGAACCCTGGACATCCCGGTTACGAGACCATTGCTCAACCCCTAAGCCATCGCGCCTGCACAAAAAGACATGATCAATGTATTATCTACATGTACTAGTATTTCCGTTCGTGCTTGGTTATATCTATAGAAACATCAATGGTTGACACAACGGGAGAGGATTTCTACTGTCACTCTGGTCATCAATACATCCGGGTCAGTGCAAGATGTGATGGGATTGTTGACTGCCCTGACTTATCAGATGAAATTGGATGTGACGGTATTTATGGAAAACTCTTTCTAAAATAAAGAAGGATATTGTTCGAGAAATATAGTTGTTTGAAAAATTATAATTTTTGAAAACATCAATGATGTGAAGGATGAAAAAGTTCGCCTTTAAACAAGACTAGTATGCGTGGATATTTTGTTAACCCTTTTATAAACTGTGGAAAAAATCAATGCACCAGTTTACGGTTAGGGGCGCCATTTTAATTGGCGAGTAAACGAAGCCAATGACCTAGAGGTCATGGATTTATGCGTAAATTAGGATTGCGCCCATGCAAATTATGATGATATTACTGCCTACGCGCTGCATTGTGCGCGCACATCATCATTTGCATGGGCGCAATCTTAATTTACGCATAAATACCACTGACCTCGGGTCATTGGCTTTGTTTCAAAGCCAATGACCCGAGGTCAACTGTCTGCGCATGCGCACTGATACAACCGTAAACTGGTGTATTTGTGCAAGAAAATGATTAGTGAAGGGTGGACAAAATAAAGAAGAGAAATAAAGTAAAATAGGTCTATTCAGAGTTGTGTTAATCGCAATTTTGAAGGAAGGGGAATTTGACAAATCAGGGGGTGGAGGGGGGGGGGGGGGTACTTAAACTTGTTGGATTTGCAGGATTAAACGAATACCAACATCAATCCTACCGTGACTTAGTGATCTTAATTTCACCACGCTTCTTTTTTTTTTCCTCTTTCTCTGTAATAATACCCAGAATGCAGTCCCGGCGCATACCAATGCAACGGAAGTGATATTTGCCTCCTTCCCAGATTGCAATGCGATGGAAGGATTGATTGCCCATACGAAGACGATGAAATGTTTTGTGGTAAGATGTCAATACACAATGGCCAGCATTCTGCTAAATTTTAAACCCGATCCAGGGTCTATATTCGCGTCTTATCAAAGGAAGTTGTACCAATGCCTAATTTTTCCTATATTGAAAAATGACTTTAGACCCAGGGTTCGATTTAACCTAATAAAAAGAATGTGGGCAACTGACTCTTTAATTTTATTCCTGAAGAGTGGGGATTTGAAGAAGTCATGATTTTTCACCGTAGAAGATGTTTTTTTTTTTGGGGGGGGGGGGGGGGGCATTATAATTATGGCTTTACGCTGTAAGTCAAAAATAATAAAAACAATAATACCTGTTTTGTATTCTTTTATGTAATCGTTGCTATTCTGCAATTTTGTAGTACCACTCATATATATATCTATATACAGAGATACTGCGTTGCCCGGCTAATTGTTCTTGCGGTGAGTCTCAGCAGTACGTCGGGTACCCTCCTCTCACTGCACCTCGCTGCGGCGATCCCGACTGGTTGCCTTTTTGGGTGAACTGCACGGACGGCTGGAATGAAGACTACGCGAATGCAACAGCGCCAAAGGCTATAATTATGTAAATGAATTAGAATAAAACGATGGCAAAGACTTTTCAAGAAATAAAATTATGGCCAATTTGATTACCCTCCTGTATTGCCTTCAGAAACTAAGGTCGGAGCGAGTAATATATGTCATTGGCACATTTCAAAAGGTGATAGATGAGGCCATTAACGTTGACTTTGATTGAAGTCTTTTCGGAAGTCTTTGTGATCGTGGGATTGAAGAAATTGTAGGGATAAACAATCATATATGGAGGGGGAAGAGACGAAGGGAGATAGTGTGTGCGTGTGTGTGTGTGTGCGTGTGTTGTTGTGTGCGCGCGTGTGTGTGTGTGAGAGAGAGAGACAGACAAACACAGAGAAAGAGAGGGAGAAAAGAAAAAGAAATAAAGAGAAAGAGGGAGAGAAGGGACAAAAAATGAAGAAGACGGGACAGGCGATGCAACGTATACATCAATTAAACAGTCTTAGAATGCTGGAAAAGATTAAGAAAACAATTTCATATTTTTATATGTTCATCGATATGTCTGTATGAAATGTTTTTAAAAGGTCTCCTGTAGATGAAAAAAATATCACTCAAACATTGTTTTGACTGAGTTTGACCGTCCCTCCTCTTGAGCATTTAATAATAATTATTGTTATTAATTATTATTGTTATTATCATCATATATTAATTTTATTGCAGAAATCTTAATGGCGCCCCCGTCCGTTACCTGGCAAAGGGCGCATTCTCAGGACTCAACAATGCCCATACACTGTAAGTTTGTTCGTTTGTTTGTTATCATTATCGTTATTATTACATGATTCATTATAATTATTACAATTATCCTATCATTATTATCATCATAACTATTATTATTATTGTTACTATTGTTATCATTATTGTTATTATCATAACTATTATTATTATTATTAATAGTATTATTTTCATTATTATTATTATCATAATTATAATTACCATTGTTAAGTTTACAACAATGTTATTAATAAATTAAGTAATGAACACACTGTCACATGAACATTTATATAACTGGAGATTTTAATATTGACTTATTTAAAGATGATGATACTGTTAAGGAATTCCTTCGGCTTAACTCTGAACTTGGTATATTCCAGATTATAAAAACCCCAACTCGTATTACACCAAGCAGGGCTACACTTACTGATAATGTATTCACCAATATCTTTGACTCAGACTTTGACTCAGGTAGTATATGTTCAGATGTTAGTGACCAGTTCTAAATCGTTTAAGTATCTTAAAAGCTCTAATACTAATACTTATCAACGTAGCTCAATTCGCTTTACTCCTAAATACTCAGATGATAATATAAGAAGTTTGCAATGATCTTTATCATTAAGAGTGGACTAATCTTTATAATATGGAAATGCTAATGACGCATATTCCTGTTTTATTAACCGTTTTACTCAATTGTTTGACGAAAATTGTCCTTTGTCATAAACTAAACAAACTAAAAAGAGACATGAAAAAACCTTGGATAACAAAGTATTTATTAAGATGCATAAAGAAGAAAAATCGTTATTATAAACAATTTCTCTAAAACAATACAGTGGATAATGAAAGAAAATACAAAAAATATAGAAATAATTTGAATAATCTGTTAAAGCATGCGAAAAATCATATTTTTCCAACAGATTAAAGTCATATAAAAAATAATACCGAACTGACTTGGTCAGTTATAAACTCATTACTAAATAAGCCTAAATTTTGTTTACCTAAATACTTTTTTAATGGAACCGAGAAGGTTTGTGATCCACAACATATAACAACTGAATTCAATCAACATTTTATAAACTGTTGCAATTTCAGGCCCCCCTTTTTCTAGGGAAGTTATAAATAAGTATTATCTTTCAAATGCCGTTGGAATTTAACTTTTTCATTGTTGGGGCCTGTAAATGGGACAGTGTATGTTTTTGTTTTGTTGTTTGTTTGATTGTTCTTGTAGGTTGTTTGGTTGATTCAATTTTGCTCGTTTTACCTAAGATTAAATGGAAGCACTGTGGTACTTCATTCATTTGTCTCTAAGTAACGAGGTTGAGGGTTTCGAATCTCAACTCGGTGTGTAGGCCTACATCCTGAGCCTAAACATTTATGTACAGTTGTTTCTCCTCACTCTGGTGTCAGATAGGTATCTGATACGATTTATTCCTAGGTGTGCATTGTACACAGCGGCTAATAACGGCTGTCAGATGTCAAACTGAGATTCGAACCCTCAACTCTTTGACTGAGAGTTTAGTGAATCCGGGAGTCCTCTTCAGAACCGCAAAAACAATGGTGTACTTGTCATTTGTCACAAGTATAAGCTAAACAAAGAAGTGTATAACTTTCATAATTAGTACTGTCTAACATGGTGGGGGATACTATGGAAATCTACTTCGGCTACTAGTTTAACTGACTACTAATGAGGCTTTCCTGCGTAAACAAAATCCTTATAATTTGTTTATTTTTATTATTATTATTATCATTATTATTATTGTTAATATTATTATTATTATAATTGTTATTATTATTATTATTATTAGTATTATTATTATTACTATTATTATTATCGGTATAATTATTATCATGTTATTATACTATCATATCATGTTGTTTACTTTTAATTATTAAGGACTATGTATAATTGCTAAATTGTACAGAACTTGATTGGTTCGTCTTTATAGGGATCTAAGCTCCACTCAGCTCAGCTACCTTCCAGCAGGCGTCTTTATCGGACTTTATCGGCTATGGAAACTGTAAGTTTGCTTTAATAAAACTTTTACCTCTTCAGCTTTATTTAGCCAGTGCGGGGCGCGACATCTTTAAACCTAACCTAGCCATTCTGCGCTGCATATTAATATTTGAATATATGAATATTTGCGCTGGTACGGTGTGGTGGAGATCACAAAATAAATCAGCTAGTTTCTGGACTAACCAGTAAGTCGCAAAGATTATGGACAAGTTACGACCTGGGTAGACATTCGTTTACGGTAAGCCTCCCGATTTTCTCGCAATGTCACTTATTTTAAGTAAACATAGCTTTGCACTTGTCATTTTTGTTTGAAATCTCATCATTTGATAAATTATCGCTTTAGATTTGCGTGCGTATCATGAATATTAATGACTAGCGCATGACGTAAAGTTCCTATTGAGCCAATCAAATGCAGCGGTAGTATGACAAGGTTAGGGGGAAGACACGCGTGCGGGGCCCTAGAATCATGGGGAGGGCGCCCTTATTCGGTGAACAACGTCCTAATCAAGAAGGATATCAATTTGGCCTCAGGAAGGGTGCGGGATCATATCATTTTCTTGTCCCATCCGTCATCCTACCGGAGGACGTCAATCCGGGGGGACACGTCATCCCCCGTTTATTCACAGGCTGGCTGATTCGCCGCTAAACATTTGCTCAAGAATTGTACCCCCAACCCCCTCTCCCGTTGCCGCAGGCTTGATCCGTCCCTGTGTAATTGTGCCCCCCCCCTCCCCCATGCTCAAGCTCGTATTTACGCCCTTGGTCCTCATATTTTTTCCCCCTTATCTTCTCTTCGCCCCCTTCACCTTTCCGCCGTATAGCTACGCAATTAATGTCCCTTAACATCGTGTATATGTAAATCTATAAAATGATGTAAAATTGCTGATTCCCAGTAGTTAGATAGAAATACCGAGCTTTGAGTGATAGTATAGAATTACACGACAATCAGCAATTCACTATGTGAAGAAATCAATCTTTGAATATTCAAGGCCTTATTCATAATTCTGAATTCATGTAAAGCGTTCCATTCACTTTCCATTAAGTGGATATTTTAATTTGATGTTTGCTTATATTACAGGACGCTTTCACACAATAGCCTGACTGTTCTTGAAAATGGAACATTCGAAGGTCTTCGTAATTTAGGCCTATTGTAAGTCTACAGAATATCATATTTATTTTGTCACGTTTGTCGAGGGAAGCTTGCCCTGGAAAGATAGTGGGCGAAAGTGTCACGAGATATTTTTTTTAAAGTAATTGTATTTCAGAAAAACAATAAATCGTTCCAGGTATTCATAACATTTCGCAACTCTAGAATAATATATGTATGCTGATGAATAATTTCATCAGTATATTATGGTTAAAGCCCCACTGAACTACTTATAGCTACTTGCTCCCTCTATATAGAAAACAATGCCTTTGCGGTGCCCGTTGGTCCAATTGATCCTCTTTTTCTTATGTTAATTGAGAGTTGAGTTGATGGGATAACCACCCGTCAGTCACCAGCAGGGTGGTATAATCCCTCCAGGCCAAATTATTGCAGACGGGCTTTAAGATAATATTGAAAAAAGTTCCATGACACATCGAAATGTAATTATCTGTGTGACATTTGTTATGACCAAGTCATGACACCTTTATCAGACATGCACTGACAGACTGAAGCTACCTGACGTGACGTGGCGATCGACAAAACGGCACGAAAATAACTAGCATCTAGCTTCAGTCTGCCAGAACACGTTTGAGAAAGATGTCTGGACGTAGACACCTAAATCGTGACGCTGGTAATAAATGTTTATTTGTTTTAGAACTCTCTTCGAAAAGAAAAAAACTACTTAACAATAAATGAAAAGGTAATTTTTATACTGTCTATTTTACCATCATGTAGAAGGTTGGCGTTCAACCAGATTACTCGATTGTACGAAGGCTGCTTTAGAGGTCTTGATAGCCTTATCTTCATGTAAGTATAGGCCGATACTTTAGAGACAGGTATATATCATTCATGTAAAAAAAAAGAAAAAAAAAAGATAACCATATTTAGAACTGGAAACAATGAAAGGCGTAGTCAACACAGGCATTTGTAGGCTTATAGGAATCTGTACCTTCTTCATTTTATTGGTATTGTATTTATACACGGTAAAATATATTGCACCCTCTGGCTTTTCTTCAGTCTTCACTATGCCGTGAACGAGATTTAGAAGAAGAAAAAAGTAATTTGTACATCAAACAAAATAGAGCGCCATTCAATGCACTTAATAAAATTAACATAATTACATAATCCCGTGTTTTTTCGCAGAATGCTTGCGAAGTATGATTGATAAGTTGAATATAAATTATCTCATCGCCATGTACTTTGTACGAATAAGATTCATAATTCATTACTTCAACTATTTGCAGAATAACCTGCAGTTGACAGTTATCAATACTTATCCAATCCACAAATTAGTAACTTTATTTTCATTTTCCCTGTTATTGTTTGTGTGTATGTTTTATTTGTTTTGTGATCATTATTTCTTTTGCTTCATGGATTGTATGATGCTGTTTGTATCATCCTATTTGTCTATATGATATTTACAACTTTATAGAAAAAACGGGTATTACTATTAATGTGCTACATTTGTATATATGACTGTTCTCAAATGTATTACCATGACTACATTATTATTTTTCTTTCAGAATTTTTGAATACAATGATTTGACAACTATCCCATCTGGTGCATTTTTTGATGTGGGGCAGACTTTGGAACGTTTGTAAGCTTAATCTTTAATATTTTATTTGACATGTATGATTATATTAATGTTAACTTACTACTACGTTGTTGCCATATATTTGTTCTTACCTTGGTTTATTCTTGATGGATAAAATTTATATCTTAGAACTTTATTGATCAATCGTTATGACTCTTCAGATTGATCAATAAAGTTTTGAGAAAATGTAAACTTCGTATATCATGAATGATAAGAGGAAGAGGAAAGAATTGGCCAACTATTTTGGCAACAGTGTATTTCCACTCAATTATTAGCCTATCCGATATGCGTCGGGCTTTATGGCAAATATACTGATCGCGTTATGGAGACTGACATCGGCGCGGGCGTCAGCCCGAGCGCCTATCATCACTGGTGAACTCATCATTATTCATACTATGTGTATCGTATTTGTGACGAGCGTATTCTCATGCATGATTCATAAGACTAGCCTTATTTGGTGATCGATCACTTTGATTCAACCAATCAAATATCACCTCCAGTTTCCTCATCGCTCATTGGCCTATTTTGGTCCGTGCTACATAAATATTCATGAAAGAGCTTTACAGGGGGTTCGTAGATTTTCTAGGAACGAAACAATGGACATGAAAGAAAATAAAACTTTTCGCATGCACCAGTGATGATAGGCGCTCGGGCTGACGCCCGCGCCGATGTCTGTCTCCCTAAACGCGATAAGTATACTTGTAAAGCCCGACGCATATCGGATAGGCTACTCAATTATGAGCTTGTTAAGAAATAGTAAGATCTCGATTATCCAAGATGGCATCATAGGTATTACTCCTGCTCTCCCTGAGGGCCTTTCAATTATCAGTACCTCAGCATTAATTTCCAACTTCACCGGCAAGGGTCGAGTGGGATAAATATTGAGAAAACATCTTGTTCAAGAATATAATCGAACCCAGGGCCTCTTGCGCGGGAGTCAAGATACTCTACCACTGTACCACAGGCATGCAGTGATTCTAATTCTGAATATAGTCGTGTTGGTTTGCACATAATTTATCAAGGTGCATTACTTGACGCTCTTGAAATATAACTGAATAATGCAACCATTTAATGAAAGTTAAATTGATTTTCGAAAAGAGAAACCTCTGCCTTTGTCTCTGGAATCTCTGTTCAACAGTACTATAGGTAAAGAGAAACCTCTGCCCTCTGCATAATTTATCAAGGTGCATTACTTGACGCTCTTGAAATATAACTGAATAATGCAACCATTTAATGAAAGTTAAATTGATTTTCGAAAAGAGAAACCTCTGCCTTTGTCTCTGGAATCTCTGTTCAACAGTACTATAGGTAAAGATGGAGGCTCTTGATACTAATACCGTTTAATTATGCTGAAAGCCTGTTTCTACAGTGGTTGATTTGTTCAATCTATGTTTTTTTTTCCCCTTTAAATTTCTTCGAACTTTGTCTTAAATCAGTAAATAATTGATTTCATTTGCATCTTTTATCTCATTTTATATAGGATTATCACCCATAATCATTTGACGTCTATTAATGCATCTACTTTCTACGGGCTCAATAAGCTTGACATAGCGTAAGTAAAGAGTGGCAGTCCAGATATTTAGGAGCTTTGCTCCCCCCTCTCTCTCTCTCTCTCTCTCTCTCTCCCTCACCCTCGCTCTCTCCCACCAAAACACTCTAGCAGTCTGGCGGTCAGTCTGTCTTAATCCTTCACTGTTCAACGATCCGCCATGATTTCAATTTCAAATCATTGTGGTTAATAAAAGATTCTACAACATTATTTATTCTATTGAAAAATATTATTTCTCCGCATTAAATTTCCTACAAAGTACAATTAACAAGTTCCTAACTTCAGTCCCTGAACTGGGTTTAATGCAAACAATTGGAGCTGATACAGAAAGATCCAAACTATGGATCACGTCATCGATGCTTGTCCGTTATCTACAAATCCCCTCACGGTCCTTCTGGACTTCGTGAGCTCGATGATGGGACAATCAATTGGCTAAATAAAGTTCTAGGATAACTACCCCCTGGGCAATCACCCCCCGGAAAACTACCCCCCAAGGACAATTACCCCCCGGAGAATTACCCCCCAAGGACAACTACCCCCGAGGACAACTACCCCGAGGACAATTACCCCCCGAAAAATTACCCCCAGAGGACAATCCCCCCCCCCCCCCCCAGCGCTTCTCAAAATGCATATAGAAATACATTTCTCTGGAGCAGCTTGTTGTTAGTCACGGTACAAGTCGGTACCCTATTTAGAAATTTAAAGTTTCTCCAAAATCCTAAAGTCTTCACAGACTACTTATTTTGCATGACTCTGGCACTCGTCAAGTGCTATGTACACACGTATGGGCACATTTAAAAATAAAAAAAGGAGAAGACATTTTCATGCTGGTAAAAATTAGTTTGTAATCAACACACCATAAACGATTTAAAGTAGTGTATGCTGGCACCTTGTCGCCGAATGTACATGAATACAAAGTGATATATTCGGTCATGACCTTGATACACGATTATGAGGATATTCGGGCCTCTCGTTGCCCTTATTTATCATGTTTTTAAATGTTATGAGTGTGGTAACAACGTAATCTCGAAATAAAAGATATAATATATATATTTGGGCGCCTTGCTGTCAAAATATTGTCAGCCAGCAAGGAAGAAATACACTTTATTATCTTTAAAACTTTATTTTCTTATGTAATAACGTACTCTAACTGTTATTTGTTTTTCACGAAATCAACGTTTTCCAAATGTAACTAACATTCTCTTGCGGCACCCCGGTTGAAAAACGCTGCGCTGGAGTTAAAAAATCAAATGAGATGAATTACCAGAAAGCGAATATTTATTTTCTTTTACCATGGCACAGTACATACAACCTGAAGGCAATTTCTATTTCAAAATAATTTACCGTACAAGAAAACATATTATACCTCAGCATGACAACACAAATATATAGATAACGTGAAGAAAACCTTAATTTTTGATCATGGATAAGGGCCCAAACCAGGGCAGCGATTTCTTTTCATGACAGGGGGGAGGGGAGGGGGGGGGGGGGGGTGCGAAATGCGAGGGACGTGGGGGGGGGGGGGGGAACAGTGGCGTAATGAGTAAAAACTTCTTTTTTTTGAAGGGGGGGAGAGAGAACAAAATCCGCGCACCCCCAACCCCCCCCCCCCCCACTCCTACATGGTACATGCAGGCCCCGCGGATCGTTTTTCAAGGTAGGGGGGGGGGGGGGGCGCTAATGTATTTTTTGATCAGGAAGAGCAAAGCGAGCGAAGCAAGTGGAGCGTAAACTGGCGTGAGGTCAAGGGGCGTAGCCCCATGAAGCTCAGGGGTTTTAGGAATTTATAACGGTCAGATGAGCAACCAGGAGCCCGCCTTATAGGCCCTCGGTGGGGTCCAGGGGGCAGAGCCCCCGGAAGCTTAGGGAAAAACCATGCCATTTCAGCAACCTTTGTAAATCTCTGGTATCGATTTAGAAATAAACCACGTTGAATTTTACTAGGGGGCAACAAGCCTCCCCCTCTAGTCATTACACCAGTGTGAGGGAGCAGAGTGAATGAGAGGGAAGAAGATGACGGAAATGGCAGGTTTTTAAAGTTTTGTTGTATTAACAAATTACATTCCTTAGCAAAACAATAGTATAAAAACAAGCATTATACCTTTTTCACACTTCACTTTTCTACGATATTTACTCGTACACTATGAAGAATATTGTGCGAGGAGCATAGTTCCCGAGCGAGAAGAATTTTCCTTTTTTTTTTTTAAACGCTGCACTCGTGGGCCCTCTTGAGCCTAAAAGTTGGTTGCAGCCTTTAGTCAGTATTTGCTATACACTTTTTTTGTGCACTTTTCAAATTATCAGGGGGGACGATTCCCCCTAAAAAAATTGAGGTGGGATGTGTCTCCGCCCCCCCCCCCCTCCGTACCCCCGGGATCGCCGCCCCTGGCCCATACATACAAAGAAAAATACAAGATCAGCTGATTATAAAAGTTACAGAAGATGCATAAATGAAATCTTACATCCTATTTTAATTGTTGTGCCATTGTTGCTGTAACGCGTACTCATCTGCGCGCAATGTATTGTTAAATTTCTAAGAAATGTTATTTCTGTTTTTTACTCGGGGGAATCGGGTAAACTCCACCCCCACTTTTAATAGAATAGTTTGAAGAACTGAAATGAACTTCATACATAACTAAGAAAATGAAACTTTATACAATTTTCGGTAAATAGCAATTCGGAAAGAAGCTCGCATGTACGTCACAATATTACAAATTCCTCGGGGGTGATTGACATTGGGGGTAGTTGTTCTCAGGGGTTATTGTCCTCGGGGGTAATTGTCCTCGGGGGTAGTTGTCCTCGGGCGGTAATTGTCCTCGGGGGTAGTTATCCTCGGGAGGTAATTGTCCTCGGGGGGTAATTGTCCTCGGGGGTATTTGTCTTAGGGGGGAGGGGTAATTCTCCGGGGGGTAATTGTCATTGGGGGGTAATTGTCCTCGGGGGGTAATTGTCCTTGGGGGTAGTTTTCTGGGGGGTAATTTTCCGGGGGGGGGGGGGGGGGTGATTGCCCAGGGATAAATTTCCTGATACGGCTAAATAAGGATGTACTCCTTGATATTCTTCGTACGGACGAACGAACGAAATGGAGCCAACATTAGACATAACCCTATCCGTGAACGCAACCCTTGACCTAACCCCCCACCCCCCCCCCCCCCCCCCCCCACACAAAAAAAAAAAAAAAAAAAAAAAAAAAAATCGCAACCTGTTTACCTCTAAACTTTTGAAAAACTAAATTATGGAGCAATTGTCGCCGGGGCAAATGTCGGATCACCAAAAAAAAAGAAGATTTTTACCACTTGTACTTTTTTTCCACTAGGTCGTTCCAAGGAAATCCCATCACCACTATTGAACCTGGTGCTCTGAATGGTTTGCCTACGTTGAGGGATGTGTGAGTATTTTGGGTCATCTAAATGAACACAAGGGAGTTTCTAAATGACGGATCCAGGGTTTTTGCAAAAGGGGGACACCGTCTGATAAAATTTAAAAAATCGCCACTGAATTGCTAGCCGGAAAGGATGATGTGACGTGTATTGATGTCGGAAAATCCGTCGAATTGGTTGTCGATAGGTTACGTTAGAGCACATGCTGGAAATTTGATGAGAAATTCGGAAAACATATCGTAAGCTTATATACACTGTCACAGATTATATTTTGAAATAGGAAAGCATTTTTGTTGTCTATAGCCTCGATGGCCAAGTGTGCACTGCGGGTATCTATCGCCTTTATTTAAAAGCCACGAAAATATCAACAACGCTGTAGAAACAAATCTAAGGCATGTCAGCTGCCTCCACTTAGTTATGTGTAACGTGATGACAGCGTTGAAATGCAGGTTGTTCTTTTATTAGAAAGGACGGGAATTCTTTTGAAGAAGCGAAATAGTATCTAAATGTTAATTAAATCATCATTTAAACAAACTGTGAACTTGTGACGAATGTTTCTCTACAATATAAGCCTTTGAGAATAACTCTTTATCATACTTTTCTTGCTTTATTTTCAGGCGACTTCTTTCTTCTGACAGAATTCGCCTTCAGCCAGATACATTTGTTGGCCCTTCTAAAATTGAGTTATTGTAAGTACAGACATACAGCTATCAGAATCCCGAATTCATTTTACATGTTTTGAAGTTAGTACCGACATGTTCTTGTTCGATTCTTTCAGTATTATCGTGTTCCGATCCACGTGACTTCAATGAAGTATGATGCCCTCGCAGTGGCATATACGCAGGATTTTTTCTAGGAGGGTGTTTGAAAAATGAAAATCGAGCCGACAGATATTTGGCTCAGTGTGGGAGGGGGAAGGGGGGTATCCCCAAGAATTGTATTTCCTCCCACCAGCATCCAAGTGAGATTTATAGTAATATGTTTTTGTGTGGATGCACTAATATAGGGTAATTTTGTTCAGTTAAATCATGAAAATGTGAATTTTGAAAAACTATTAATATAAAAATCAATAATTATGAATACACAATATTTATCAATTCTTTAAAGTTCATAAAAGATCTTGTAAAATTTTTTGCACGAAATATGATAAAAATTATATAACCTGGGCAAAGGCATGGGGAAATAAAGTTTTTGGGGATTAAAAAGGGAAATTAATGGGTTTAAACTATAAAAAGCAATTGATATATAGTGAGGACATGACGTCACAAACTGATAAACAAAATTTGCAATTTGTGTAGTGATTTAACTTGTTCCATAGTTTTATATACTTTTTCAAAAATTCATAACTTTCTTATTAGTTATCCGATTTTGCTCAAACTTCTTTTGACTGGATTGTCTGATTTGTCTGATTATATTGAAAGTAAGTTATTTTTGGAGTAGACTTGTACTTTAATACCACGTCAGTTACTGGGTGAAAATTTAATTATCCATGTGCCAGTAATTAACAGATAATAATGATAATAATAATGATAATAATAATAATAAGAAGAAGAAGATTAAGAATAAGAATAGTAATATTGATAATAATAATTATAATAAAGATAATGATAATAATGATAATAATAATAATGATAGCAAAACCAAAGAAAATATGATAAAAAAATAATAACAATAAGGATAATAATAATACTGCTATAATAATGCTTATAATGATAATGGTAATAATGATAATAGCACTTAATGAACAAAATTATCAAAAAACGTTTCTAAGCGCTTTACTTTATAATTGTTATTACCCCGGTCATTGTATTAAATTGCTAATCCGCAACATGATAGAGCACTCGTTCCGTTCCCTGGGGACTATTCCGGCCAAGCACCATTTTACAAGCGCACACATGCCAATCCAACACATTAACGTTCGCATCCTATCGGGTACACATTTAACAACCGGGTGGACAGTGGCAAATGTAGATTAATCTCTTGCCAAAGGACATTTATTAAGTACCGCTGAGGGACTCGAGCCGCGAAACATGCAATCCACAGGACGGCGACTTATCCACTAGACCACGACACCTCTTCACAAGCAAACAGTTAGGACAGTATGAACGGTGCAGTCATTGCAATTACTGCCTTAACTGCTCTAATTGGTGAAGGTAATATCACAAGAGAAATGACGCCTCGTGTCCGACGGGTGTACAAGTGTCCATCGTTATGTCAGCATGGTCAAGCAAAGTTGCATTCTTTCATCATGTTGTTTACAAATTGGCGGGCATTTACATAATTGTAGAAGAATAATATTAAATATGATTTTCAATAACTTGTAGTAAAATGGAGGGATAAGCCTTTTGTCGTCTTGCACACATCAGAGTAAAAGGCAATAATGATCAGAGAGCCAAATATAAGACCATACTAATTGTTAATTAACAGTGACTAAAATTTTCGAAGCGTCACTTTATAATTCACTTATTAGAGTCTGCTGTAACAGCACATTTCGTAAATTGTGCAGTGAGACTATTGGTCATATTTTGCAACTATTTTAGTGAAAAATTAATGCTTCAGTGTGTAATAGTCATCTCGTCTATCTTTCACAGAGTTGTTCGAGACGAACGAGTCTGTTGCATCGCTCCAGAAAGCTTCGGGTGTATAACACGAGAACTGCCACGTCCGCTCTTCACATGTCGAAGGACATTCCTCCAAAATATGACCATCAAAGTGTTCATCTGGATCCTTAGCATCAGTGCCTTGCTTGGTAATGGGTTTGTCATCTTCACAAGATTGCGGGATAAACCGACAACATCCACTGCTTCTGTTCAATCCACCTTGATCAGCAATCTGGCAGTGTCGGATTTCTTGATGGGTATATACATGTTGATCATTGCTGTCATGGATCTGTACATTGGTGAAGCGTACTTCTGGGATGGCATCGGGAACGAGTGGCGAACCAGCAATGCTTGTCAAATCGCTGGGTTTGTCTCGTTCCTCAGCACCGAGGCATCGGTTTTCTTGTTGACCTTGATCAGCGTTGATCGCTTCATCGTCATCCAGTTCCCGTTTAGTCAGAATCGTCTAGGTGTCAAGTCCTCCCGTGTATTTGCGGCGATTGCGTGGCTTCTGGCATTGATACTCAGTGTTGTCTCTCTCCTCTTAAACCAGCTGGAATCTGACGCACACGGTCTGAGTGATGTCTGCGTGGGACTTCCGCTCATCCGCAAGTTCTCCTCGGTATACTCGGAGGTGGACAGCTACACTTTGACTCGCTACAGCGTCACCACCTTCAACTTTCTTGCCTCTGGAACGTCCCCTACCTGGCAGTTCTCCATTGCCATTTACCTGGGAGTGAACCTCGTCAGTTTCCTGGTCATCATCTGCTGCTACGTCGCCATTTTCTTCAGTGTTCGCTTGAGCAGGAAGGCGGTAGGAAAGAAGTCGGCCACCGAGATCAAGATGGCGCGCAAGCTGATTTTCATCGTTGGGACCGACTTCTTTTGCTGGATGCCTATCATTATCATGGGGATCTTCATTCAAGCTGGTGTCATCACTCTCTCATCCAATATCTACGCTTGGTTGGTGGTCTTTGTTCTACCCATCAATTCCTCTATCAATCCTTTCCTCTATACCCTCATCGAAAAATTAACCAAATAAGCACTGAAGTCTAATTTACAATGCATGAGTGAGATTGTTGTATCGATGAATTGTTTTCACATTTTACCGATCTTTTTTTTCTTATAATTTAATGAACTAGTTTGTAGAAAGAATCTGCGCACCTGCAAATAAAGCTACTGGATTCGTGGTCATGAAAGTTATGTAATCATCGATGTACCAACAGCACGTATTCTTTTCAAGAGGGCAAACAAAATGTATTCAGAAGCACCTTTGTCACTTTGACAGTGATCATTCTAAAATGCACAACTAAAGTGGGACTTCTCCGTGTTTAAAATATCTGTGGATATTCGGGGTCATTATTTTGAACATGTGCTAAGTACGAACTGGTCTATAGGGTAACCTTAATGTTTTTGATTTCACAGATTGTGCATTATAATCAATTCCCGACGTGGAACCTGTATTAAGCCGATGAGAATGACAAAAAAGGAGTGAACTTGATATGTATGTTTTATAATTATTGTATTCATTGTTATATCATTTAGATTATACACATTTGTATTTTATAATAAACGTTTTAACGAAATCAACAGCTTCAACATTTTCCAAAAACATGATTATCACATCCAATTATTGAATACGACAGTTATGGATCTACCACTACTACTGCTTTTCTGGAAACCACTAATGAGTATATTGGTTGTACATGTATTAACGTACTAAGTATAATTATGTTGATCGAAGTATTGCCTGTATGCCCATACAATTATTTACGGAGCTCTGACTTGCCCCCTGCCCCTACGAATAGAGGAAAGAAAAGAACCGTAGGAAAAAAAGAGCGTAAAGCGGGTTGTATTAGTGGTTCTAGAGGGGGATTAGGGGCTCAACCCCCCCTCCCCCTCCCCGTGAAAAAATATTCAACCCCCATAATAACCCCCCCCTAAAAACAAAAACAAATATTCTTGATTATGAATTTAAGCGAGGCACGATTCGAATTCAAATTCAAATTAAAAAAAAAAATGTATTGATTATGATCCCCAAAAATAAGATCATTCTCAATTTTTTTTTATTTTTTTTTAGCAGATGTTTCTGCATTTATTGATAAATCAAATATAAAACATTCAAATAACAATAATTGTATATAATATAATTGATTTACATAAAGAGTGACAACTTAATACACACAAATAAAAAAAAAAAAAAATGCATAATTGAAAGCTTGAAAGTATGGAGGTAAGTTAAAATAATCAAGATAAATGCAGAGGCCAACTACCATAAGCAAGGAAGCTTGAGTCGATAGCAGCCATAACAATGGATACCAATATTCAAAACGATAGTGTAAGATAGATCATTATTGAGTGCAAAAGTCAAAATTACAAAAATACCAGGAATGGCTAAAATGAATGTACTACTGCATGTCACTTCTGGAATATAATACAGAGATAAAAATAAATTGAATTACTCGTAATATTTTTTACAGCCTTTTTTTTTTCAAGAAGAAAAGGGGAACAATTAACAGTAATCTATTTAAGGATGACCCTTACCATCTCAATAAGGATGGAACAAGGGTACTAGCAGGAAACCTTCGATGTGCAGTAGAAAGGAGTTATGCACGAAACAAACGATGAATGGTTCATATTGTCCTAAATATTCAAGAGAAATGGTAAAATTTCGTTCGAGACGATTCAAATAATGTATTGTAAGAATTGTATTGCAAAACTGGAAAGTGTATTTGTAAGAACATGTATTTTAAAGAGAACTGTTAAGATTTTGTTCCATACGAATAAGATAATTCATTGTATAAATTGTATTGCAAAACGTGAAAGGATCTTTGAGAAGACATATTTGCCACACGGTCCAATTATCGGAGGTGGTCTCTCCTGTCATAACCTGAAAAGAAATGCGAAGAAATACAATAACAAAATATGTCTGAACAAAAAAACATAGAAATATGTTATTGGAATGTAAATGGGATTTACAAAAGATGGGATGGGACAAAATCTTCCTCAAAACTTGACGAACAAGATTTCGTGAACGTTTTTAATCAATTTGACATCATCTGTTTGGCAGAAACGAAAATTGGACCGAAGGAAAATATGTCGTTACAAGGATATACCGAAAAGATCATTTGCAGAAAGAGGCATAAAAATGCGAAATCGGACTCTGGTGGCTTGGCCTTATATGTTAAACAGGCTATTAAACATCGCGTCACTATTATCAATAATACCTCTAGCGAATATTGCTGGATAAAACTACATAAAAATAAATCTGGTACATCAGATGATTTATATATTTGTTTCGCCTACATAAGCCCAGAAAATTCTACCTTTTCTTCAAACATAGATATAATCGATGCAATAATGAAAGACATCGCAAAATATAAAAATCAAGGAAAGTGCATGGTTATTGGTGATCTAAATGCACATACCAATACCATAGCTGATGCAAATGAGTTCGACTCAATGGACGACAGTAAAACACTACCTTTACCAAATTCATTGAGTTGTCCTGAGTCTATGACAAGGAGGAACCAAGACACCAGGCCCGTAAACAAAAGAGGAAAAGATGTAATCCAATTTTGTAAAGCTTGTGATCTAAGAATTGTCAATGGACGTAAATTGGGTGACCTGACTGGAAAGTTCACATGCTACGAGTCAAACGCCAAAATACCGAGCGTAATAGATTACGTTTTAGCTGAAATTGAAGCTATGGACGATATTCTTTTCTTTTATGTGAAAGACCTGAATATTTTCTCAGATCATTGCCCCATTGTTACAACCCTTAAATCGAGTATCTATACAAATACTAATTCATGTAGAGTTGAAAACCAGGTGTTAAAACCACACCCGAAAGCCTACATATGGGAGCCCCATATAAGCGACGAAGCTTTTATAAAAGCTCTGGGAATACCCCTCGTATTAGATAAAATAAAGGAAATAAAAGAAATGGTTTATGAGCCAAATAGTCAAGGTATCGAAAGCGCAGTGAATGACTTTACAAACTGTATTTTAACAATTGCCGATAAAGCTAGAATAAGGCAAAAAATACACAGAGTAAGAAAGAAACGGAAGAAAAGAAGAAGAATACTAAATGCCGAATGTTACGCCCTAGGGCGTCGTGTAAAGACGCTGTGCAAACAAGTGTGTAGAAACCCTTTTGATCGAGGCCTCAGACAACTGTATTACGCTAAGAAAAAAATGTTAAAACAGAAGTTGAGAGATATAGTACGCAAAGAGAGAAATCAGATCATAGACAAATTGGATACTCTGTATAGTGAAAACCCTAAGGAATATTGGAATCTGATAAAGGATCTAGAAAATTTACACACTGAAAAGAAAAGACCTGGAAACAGTATACAACCAAACATGTGGTTTGACTATTTCAAGAACCTTATGAACAAGAATCCAAAACTGTCAAAAGAACAAAAAGAAATTAAAAACTTTACGGACGACGCAATACTGCAAAAAAACTTCTCATCTTTAGATTTTAGGATAACTCCAAATGAAGTTCTAGGATGTATTGAAAAATTGAAAAGAAATAAGGCCCCAGGAAATGATTCAATTTTAAACGAAATGCTAAAGGCAAGCCGATTGGTTTTGACACCGATTTTAGCAAAGATATTTAACTTAATCTTAATTAGTGGTTGTTTCCCTGAAAACTGGTCAGTGAGCCTTCTAAAACCGCTTTATAAAAGTGGGTCTGTATGTGACCCCTCAAACTATCGAGGAATATGCCTATCCAGCTGTCTTGGCAAATTATTTTGTTCGGTTTTAAACCGACGTTTAGTACAGTTCCTTGAAGACAATGAACTGTATAAACCCAATCAAATTGCGTTCAGAGCGGGCTACAGAACGTCTGACCACATGTTTGTTCTAAAAACAATAATAGATAAATATGTAAGAGGCCGGGCAAAGAATGATAAGAAAGGTTTATATATATGTTTTATAGATTTAAGGAAAGCCTTTGACAATGTTTGGAGGGATGGTCTTTGGTATAAAATGTTAAAACAAGGTATTGGTGGTAATTTTCTGAGAGTGCTACATGACATGTATTTAAAATGTAAAGTATCCATAAAACTAGACGAGGGCGTCACCTCATGTTTCAATACGAATACCGGAGTAAAACAAGGGTGTGTCATTAGCCCGACATTATTCAATATGTTTTTAAATGATGTTGTAGATATTTTTGATACCTCAGTTAGTGAACCAGTAACGCTACATGACAAGGACTTGAACTGCATAATGTATGCAGACGATCTAGCAATTATTTCTAAATCCCCTCAAGGAATGCAATACTGTTTAGATAAATTCACTCAATATTGTAACTCTTGGATGTTGAATGTTAATGTCACCAAAACTAAAATAATGATATGTAATAAGTCAGGCAGGTTGAATGATAAGAGTGATTTTGAAATAAACGGGGAAAAACTTACCTCGGTAAAGGAAATGAAATATTTAGGCATTGTTTTTAGTAATAATGGATCGTTCAAAATGGCGACAAGGGACTTAGCGGATAAGGCCAGGAGAGCATTATTTAAACTTTATAAATCTTTCGGCAATTATACGCCCAGTATTAAAACCTTATTACACCTGTTTGATGCAACTGTACAACCAATTTTGCTTTATGGATCCGAAATTTGGGGTGCTAGTGCAATAGACATGAAGAAAATTCTTCAAATAGAAACAGGGAAAACAGGACTGTATTATAAAAACGATTTTGAGAAAGTACACATTCAGTGTTGTAAAAATATCTTAGGGGTAAACCGCAAATGCAGCAATTTAGCAGTTTCAGCTGAAATTGGAAGGCATCCTCAACTTATTCAAATTGCAATAAACATGCTCAAATATTGGATACGAATACGGAGTTTGGATGAAAATGGCCTTGTCTATAAATCTTTTGAAGAAAACAAAAAATTAGTAAATAACGAACAAAGCTGTTGGTTAATGTCAATTCGGGATATCTTTAGTTCACTAAATATTTGTAATAATGGAAATGAGACCGTATTGGACCCTGAAAATATACAAATTTCTCATAAAGATTTTGTCGAGTTATGTAAACTTTGTTTGGAAAGGAGATTTGATGAACAATTAAAACTAGACTTATTTGATGATAGGGATATCCGTAAAGGAAATAAACTCAGAACCCTCAGACAATTTAAAAACTCAATCAAGCAAGAAAAGTATTTATCTCATATACCAAATATAAATTTAAGAAAAAATATCACCAAACTACGTCTAAGCGCGCACAACTTACCCATAGAAACAGGAAGGTATAAAAGACCAGAAAAAACTCCCCCGAATCTACGATTCTGTGAAGACTGTAATATGAATCTTGTAGGAGATGAATTCCATATAATTATGAAATGTGACAAGTATAAAGATTTACGAGTAGATTTTATAGAAACAATTAGTAATCTGGAAGAAAATGTTTGTAATTTGGATAGTCAAGAAAAATTCATATTTATAATGAGATTAGATAATGAAGTTGTAATAGATAGTTTTTCTTTGTTCATCAAAAACATAATTGCAATGAGGGGTAATTTTTAGATACTATATGTTATAACAAAGTAGTCGTGTACAATCTTATGCTTTTGTTTTAGTTCTCATTTACATATTTCGTATTGCATGACTTATTGTTTATTTAGAAAGGTGTTGTAAATGTTTTATATTATGTTTTATATATCGATTGTTGCATTACATTGTAAAGTGATTATAACTATGTCTATAAACAGAATATTGATGTACATCAATGATGTTTAATAAATACAATACAATACATGTATGTAAATGTGTATGTTCAAATTCAGATTCAGATTCAATTTTGCTGCATAAGATACACTCGTGTAGCGTCACTACGATATTCTGTTAATGAACAATATTTATCAAGGATATAGTATATAAATATAGTTTACTTGTAGAAAATGAATACAACCCCCCCCCCCCCCCCACTCCCTCCCAACGAACAATCTTCTAGAATTGCACATGGGAGATTGGGAATGGAAACATGCATGGTAAGAAGATAATCCCGACCCTTTTTGATTCTCTCTCTAATCAAGAGCCTTGTTAATTCGAATTTCATCAACTGACCCCCCCCACCCCCTCCCCCCCCCCCCACATGCAAGTGCCCCCGTAATGTATGTAAGAATCCATGCTTCGCAACTGCATGGTTACATGAACCCATATAGACTTATTGTATTCAAATGAGTAAAGTGATGATTATCATTGATATTGATCCCCTTTCCTAACACCGTACTAATCAAATTTGAGTGTCTTCATATTTATTTGAAATCATCTAAAAGAAAACGACAGAATATAGAAGATATATAGGAAAGAGAAAGAAAGTGCATACGACTAATTCGTATTATTGCCAGGAAATCTGTTTCTTCGATTAAAATCTTCAAAACAAATAAGCATCTCTAATGCTCTCTTTCTCTCTCTTTCTCTCTCTTCTCTCTTCTCTCTCTCTTTCTCTCTCTCTCTCTCTCCCTCTCTCTCTCTCTACAACTTTCCATCTCCATCAGATCACGAGCTATAAAATAAAGTGTTCTCTTTAGGCGTCAGATTACCACAAACCTCTTGATCTATTCCTTTGATTTTGTTGTTGCTTTCAACTCAATGTTGGACAAGAGTTTTCCTTGGACGGAGAGAGAAAAGAACGAGATTTGTGATGGAAGAGGTGTCTATGGTTGGAAGAGAATGGTGAGAGACTGAGAGAGAGAGAGAGAGAGAGAGAAATAAGTTAGGAGGGAGAGGGAGGGAGGGAGGGGAAAGAGAGAGAAACCAATGTCGCAAACAACTTGTGTGTGAGAGAGTGAGAGGGAGAGAAAGAAAGATAGATGTTGGAATAAGATGTTGTGATAGGTGAGAACAATTTGAGGCGAATTGTTGGTGCACGAAAAACTGTCGGGTAATAGAAAATTATTTGGTTGATAACCTTTTATTGTCACACTGCTATTTGAGGATGAGAATTATTTGATGAGTATGGGAATTACTAACTAAAAAATGTAACAATTAAGTTATCATGAAGAGGGACACTGAAAGCGATGATAGAATGCGAATGATAGACTCTAACGAGTGGGGGAAAAGACAGGATGAAAACATGTTTATGGAGGAGAATAACAGAGGTATGCAAATTGTGAATGCCATTCGGGGTGTATCGGGGAAGGCGTATATTCCTATTTGGTCTATACGTATAGGAGGGTCATCTTAATGGCGACGCATTTTTGTTTTCTTAAGGTACCGTTTACTAATATGGTTATAAGAAGGGGCGAGAGCGGTTGTACTCAGGCGCGGATCCACGGGGAGGGGGGGGGGGGGGTGCGACGGACACGGCCCCCCTTCCCCTTGCAATAAAAACAGTTTACACAAAAGACGGGCCCCCATCCCTTGCAAACAAAGTTTTAAGAAGATGGGACCTCACCCCTGGTAGTGAGCATATTTTTGTTTGGCCCTCGAAAATTTTAAAATTTGCACCCCCCCCACCCTTGAGCGCCAGGGGGGGGGGGGGGGGGGGCATCGCCCCAAAAAGGTAAAAATGATTTATTCCTAATAGATCTAGATAATAGTATACATTCTCAGATTGTATTGAATAATAATTTGCCAGTGTTTGTTTTGCGTAACTGCAAAGCATGTGTATGCTACTATGCTTATCAACTAGGGGACCTGGTTCTCTATACGACCATGCATTATGGATTAAGGCATGGGCACACAGAAGTTTTGTTAATGTTGGGGACCGGGAGGACATTCAATAAATTATTGACAATTTATTGCATTTTCTTTTCTTTTTCTTATTTGTCGGAACTGCCCCGTGCCCTAGCCCCCGTTGCGTACAGATATGGTTTAGTGGCAAAGCAATAGCCTCGCAACTGTGAGGCCCCAGGATAAAAAACGTGTCGATGTGCTATATTAGTGCCCTTTTGGGGGGCATTAAACCTCATTACTGTCATTTATGACTTAATAATAATAATAATAATAAACAATATTTATAAGGCGCTTAATACTGGTGTCTCTAAGCGCACAATATTCTGACTAAACAATTATTTACCAAAACTTATAATAAACACACAACTTATACACAACTTATACCTTTCAACTTAGGCAAGGTGAAAACCTTTCGCCATTGCTGTTTGCTGTTTATTTAAATGACTTTCAAGAGCATATTGCCAAAATTTATCCTGGCTTGAAAATGTTAAATGAAGAAATACAAAATACCTTACAGGGTGACGAATTAGAGCTTTTTTCAAAGTTGTCTTGTTTATTGTACGCTGATGACACGATCATTTTGGCAGAAAGCCCTGACGAATTACAAGTAGCGCTGAATGCAGTACAAGGATATTGTAATACATGGCACCTAACAGTCAATGCGAGTAAAACTAAAATAATGATTTTTTCCAGAGGGAAAGTTAGGAAGATACCAAATTTTACGTATGGTCATGCAACAATAGATGTGGTATATGATTTTGCTTATCTCGGAGTACAGTTTAATCATAATGGTACTTTCAAAAAGGCAATGGCAAAGCAGATAGTGCAGGCTAGAAAAGCGTTATACAATATGTTGACTAAAGCGAAGAAATTGCAGTTGTCAGTTGATATTCAATGTCATTTTTTTGACCATTTGATTTTGCCTATCTTATTGTATGGTAGTGAAGTCTGGGGACATGAAGATATAAAGCAGATTGAAGTTTTCCATAGTAAATTCCTCAGAACGTTATTATCTGTAGGTTCATATACTCCAGACTGTATGGTTTATGGAGAAACTGGACGAGGTTTGATTTTGAATCATGTGAAGGGTAGAATGGTTAATTTTTGGTCAAGAATTTTGAGAGGTAAAGATAGCAAATATTCATATGTCCTTTTATAATTCATTTCTGCCATTCATAAAGATGAACATTTGGAATTTACTTCCTCATGGTTAAAATTTATTGAAGACACATTTAATCAAGCTGGTCTATCCAATATTTGGCTAGGCCAAAATAGTGGATTTGGCTTAAATATTAATTCTTTGCTAAAACTGAGACTAAATGATATTTTTGGTCAGGAATGGAGAGATGCAGTATGGTCAAATCGCATTTGCACAAATTATAGGATATTTAAAGGCAACCATATATTTGAAAGCTATTTACTCACCCTAAATAAAACTGATGCTTTTACTCTCTGTAAGTTTCGGTGTAGATCACATAAATTACCTGTAAACAAAGGTCGGTTTGATGCGAACACACCACATTGTGATATGCAGTGCACACTCTGCCTGTCTACTGATATAGGAGATGAATTTCACTATATTTTTGTTTGTCCGTTTTTTCAAAGAGAGAGATGTTTATATTTATCAAAAAAGTGTTGTAAGTCTAAGCTCCCAAGTGCTTTGCACATGGCAGAACTTTTTAATACTAGAAGCACTTCTCAGTTGAAGAATTTAGCGAGATTTACCCGCCTTATTATGTTGAAATTTAATCAAAAAACAGAGAAAGAAGATAGTTCAAGCATTTCAAGAAGTACAATTAGAGCTGAACCTACACGTACTCGTAGCGGTAGGATAGTGAAACAGCCTACTTTGTTTACTATTTAGCTTGTAAATAGACTGCATTATAGTTATCCTTTTATTATTGTCAGTTTGTCACTATCTACATTCATTGTACATGTACATGTACATGTATATATAATTTGTGTTTACTAGTTGGTTCATTGTTCATGTTTGTACTTTCATACACTATATACCTATAATCGTTTTTATCTTTGTGTCATTATCTATGTATAATGTATGTGAATTGTATTCATAAGTCATGCATTTTTATTTATACTTTTATGTTTGTTTGTACTCTCATACCCCGAGAGGGGGTCAAAGAGTCAATAAAATTCTACAAATTCTACAATACATCTGTTCTTTATTCAATAAATCATGCATATATAATAATAAACAAAATAAGATAAGAGTGAGATCAAACATACATACAAGGGCTTAAGGGCGTAGGTCCCCTAGTTGATAAGCATAGTAGCATACACATGCTTTAGCAGTCACTCAAAACAAACACTGGCAAATTATTATTCAATAAAATCTGAGAATGTATACTATTATCTTGATCTCTTAGGAATAAATCATTGTCAAAATAATTCCATAAATTGAGGTTTACAAAAAATTATTCCAACTATATGGGCGACAGTGTATGTCACATATTAATACAAATTGATGTTTTAAAACTAAATTACAAACAGTCAATCGAACCTCGGGATAAATCGGGCGCCCACGACTAGACTCGGTCGTTCGTGAGGTAGGCAAGTTGGCGATTACTACACAATACTGAGCCAACGGGTATTACGCTCCCGTGCGCAAAAAATCCGCAAAGATGGTGAAGGTATCGCACGTCCGTGTGCTGCCCTCTATATACCCTAAGTTTGTGCAACTGTAACATCTTTCCAATCTCAACGTTTTCCGTGTTTTTGACGAAGAGAATAAGGCTCCCTTTAATTCAGATATTTCCGGGTGCAAAACATCACAGATCATCGATGAGGTTTCGACGGTTTTTAATTATCAGCAAGTTTTAAGCAGCACAACCTGTAACTTTCATGGCGTGACGTCACCTCTTTCATGGCGTGACGTCACCACTTCAAAAATATGAAGGGTTTTTCAGTCTCAAGACATGATTGCCTTTGACAAGGCAATTGTCCTGCTCGAGGGAGCTTGCAGACAAAAACGAATTATCTTATTGTTTGGCTTAAACCTAACAAAAGTTTATCAAACTGAACGGCTGGGTAGACCTATATCCAGTTATTTATGGTGGGGATAGAAATCTCAATTCAATTTTTTTATCAGGTGAAATAAAATCATTGATTGGTTAGACATAGTTTGTTAGACATAGTTTCAAAAGCTTACAGTTTCTATTAACAATTGAGTATAATACAGAAGCATGAATTCATCTATTGTAATGACCTTCTATTTATATTCTTACACTTGAAAAGTATTGTATTTCTCATGCAAAACATAATACAAAACAATTACATAACTACAAAATATTTACAATGAAACGACAAATATAATAGTAATAGCACGAGGCTTCAATAAATTCCAATCATTATTATGCCTAAAGCTTCAACTATCGCAGTATGAAGCCACTTATCGACGGTGTCAAGATGAGGTTTAGATGCCACTTCCACGTATCCATCAAACTGAAGCACCTCATTGTATCTACAATCATTAGCGAACCACGTACAAGAGGCCTTTTTTCATGCTGTTTGATAGATTTCTAAATTTTCATTTTTTCCTTGTTTGAAGGCCTTGTAGTCCAGTTCAGAGCTATTCGCACCTGCTTGAAAAGGGTGTCCTGAGGCAAAGCATGAATTTTAGCTATCAAGAAATAAGTTCTTGATATCAAGAATTTTTTTTTTTTTTAATTTTTTTTTTAAAAACAAATAGATCAAGAAACCAATTCTAGATAATTATTATCAATAATTAAATCATTGATGTTATACAAATATTTCATGTTTGCGAGTGCCGTAGTGGATACTCACTGCACGCAGGTAAGGTCACAACGAGCCGGATAATTAACTCGACAAGTCTGGTTAACTATCCGGCTCGCGTCAGTTTTTTTCTGCGGCACAGATTTTTTATTTTTTTTAAACAGGTCTTGATTTAACCCTAACCCTAACCCTAAACTTTCCCATAGGCTCAACACGCACCTAACCCCAATCTGTGCCGCAGGAAAAAAATAACGCATCCGGCTCATTGTGATGTAACCAAATGCAGTGCATATGCCACTGTTTTTTTAAAACTATGACCAAATAGCTTAATGACCCTTTGACAGCCTGAAACTTTACAAAGATAAAGAATTAGAAATCAGTTACAACTTTTTCTTGTAGCATGGACCTAGGTTAACCTCCCATAGCTTAACGAAAAAAATTCAGCGTTGCTTTATGTGCATGAGGTATCCCTGAACAGCCAATTGTTTACGGAATTTTGTAACAAAATTGACATACCTTATTGGTTGGAGCCGAAAAAAAATAAAAGTTTTTTTTCTATTGATGATTAATGAGCATGGGTGGATCTTAAATAAAGTTAACAGTAATCTGAATTAACTCCTGTATTTGTATGGAACAGTGCAATTGAAAATGGTCTTTCGTACGTTACATTTTCCGTAAACAATGTAGGCCCTCATTTAAAATCACCCACTTAAGCAATACCCAGTGTACATGTACATGACACGGGTATGATACAGGTATATAAAGTTGATAAGATCAAGCAAATTAAAATGTTTTTCTAAAAAATGTATGGGAAATATGGATTTTCATTTGAAAATACCTTTTAAAAAGGGCATTCAATAAACTAATCTGTGTAGAAAGTACATACATGTATAAAAGAAAAGGGCATTACCAGTAATACCTTATTTAATGATCCTAAACATATACATGTAGTATCTTCCTCAAATGTATGCATACATACAAAATGTATAAGCTAGTGTAGGGATTTATTTTGAACTTCTGAAACTCCTCTTCATATCCATGATTCATCCCTTTCATATTAATAGGTCATCCCTCATTCACATTCACCCTTTTCATCCACCATCCTTTCATAATTATGTCTATCTCTCTCTCTCTCTCATTGGTTTCAATGTTCACCTGATGCAGTCAAGCTTATATAGTATAATTTACATATACTATGAATATTCAATATATACCCTTTGATTATGTTTGAATATTCAAGAATACTTTGTGATGTTGATTTATACTTGTATGGGACTATATGAATATGTATTGATTTATTCTACTTTGCATGGAATGTATGTGGAATGCTACATAGAATGCTGTAATGCTTTTACACATTAATACCTGGTCAGTTAGCCGGTAGTTATCAATCCTACAACATGTCTGCTGGGCTGCCTTTGTGTTAAGAGTGCTAGGAATTATCTGTTAGAACCGCAACCCTACACTAGTGTGAAATATAAATGGGCTGTCCGTTTTGGTTTTTTTTTCCTCTACGAAATGTCAAAGTTGGGGGTGCGGCGCTGCGGCCTTATCGCCGGCAAATACGATACATGTTTAACCTACACTGTATATTGTTTGTCACCTGTGATATAGGCACAGCAACCAACCGACCAACCAATCAATCCATCCATTCATCAATCGGTCATCAATTAAATAAATAAATAAATACTTATTTAAGAGCATTACAAAATGTTGTCGTTTGAAACAGCCTCCTAATACAAATAGTGGTAAAGGATGATAGTTACTACAGTACAATTATAACCTAAAACATACACAATTTTAAAATTCATCTAAAATGTCTCATTCTCGAGATGTACATCAATTAGGATTTACTTATTTCTTATTACCGTACTTACATGACTGGAGGTACTTTTTTATAGTCTTATTTTTTTTAAAGATTTGTCAATGTTTTGCTTACATGTCATGTATGTGTTAGTGATATTATTGAATGACACACTATATAGTTGAAGGCAAAGAACATTAGCAAGCTGATTAAACATCTATATTGTAGAGTTTATAGAAATTGATGATCTCATTGAAATGTTAACATCCTGTAACATCCGAAACAAACCATAGTATACATTTCACACTGCTGTTCATAACATGCAATAAAGAGTATGTTTCTAAGTGAATTTTCTAAGGAGTTTTGATGACTACAATCGCTATTAGCTTCATATTTCACTCTGTTAGATCACATAAGCATTTTTAACTACCGGAAAACGTTCTTGAAATGAATAATATACCTTACATAAATTGAGTGGTCGATGAAGACAAACTTGGTATTCATGTATGTGCTAAACTAATTAAAACTGCACAATTTGTTTCCATAAATGTTACAGAAGTATTTTTCTGCAAACAATTAATGTAACTGAGGTCAATAATACCTAAAGAAAAGCAATTAACTTGAATAAAGTTATAATGTTAACAGTGTGTAACGCCCGAAACATCAGTGGTGTGTCATATGAACATTATTAGGCAATGCACTGGTTCCCAATTTGTATGCATGTATTTACCTTATATCATCTGTTGTTATAATAAAATAAGTTTGCCCTAAGAAAAAAGCATTTACCTATTGAAATAAAAACTTGTTATTGTCAAAACCCTAATTTAGAGCTATTTTTCACTTTCAATCTGTATTTTTTCAAGATAGAAACTCACCAAGTTGCATGAATAATCTCTGAAACATATTCTTAAAGACCCAACATATTTAAAGATGTAGTTAATAGCAAATGAGTTTTATATCACAGTTATTAGATATGCTATAGTTCACAATAAAATTGTAAAAACTCAAAGTATTCATATCTGGTGAATAAATAAGGAGATAGATTAAGGTCCAGAATTTGCATTTCTCAAAAATATGATTAGTCCTGATCCTAAAAATACAAGTTTGAAGTGAGTAAACATAATTTCATTTTGGACCCATTTGTGGACACATTTGGTATAATAAAAAAAAAACAGTGCCATATAACTAATGTACGAAGTTCAAAACGAGAGTTATTTGTTTTATAGAACGGTTGATAAAAATATTATAAAGGCAAGAAGACAGTATGCACGCATTCGTAATAGCAGTAATTGTTCATGCTCATTGGACTGTGCTGTGCGCTTCGCATGTGCTATTCATAGAACCATCGCATTAATTAGATTATCTCAAAATAAAGCTGGCACGGGGGGATTTGGGGCCTGGCACAATGGGGATTTGCCCTGTGGCATGATAAGAGCTCATTATGTGCAGTACCTTTGCTGCGCGCAGTTGTCATTGATTTGCACGTTTAAAAAAATGTGTCGGTTTACCGCGTCTAATCTCAACGAGGCTTATAGCCACACTTCCCTACTTATAGCTATACTTGCTCCCTCTTTATAACAAACCATGCATAATCGGTGACCATTGGTCCCCCATGATCCTTTTTTTTCCTGATATTAATTGAGAGCTGATTTGATGAGATAACCAACCGTCCAGTGACCTTGTAGGGTAGTCTAATCCCTCATGTTCACTAATATTGATGGGCTTTAATAGAGATGTATGTAAGCCTTTGAAAAAAGTAATTTGATTCAGATAGCGACGTTCTCAAATTATTGTTAGGTTTCGTAATTCAGTAGCATTTTAAGAAAACTTTCACTTCTATTGGCCTAAGAACTCCTCCTTTCTGCCTTTCCCAAATGAACTCATAAATTGCCATTGTAATTTGTATCACTTTCTTGCACTTATATTGATGGGCTTTAATAGAGATGGATGTGAGCTTTTGAAAAAAGTAATTTGACTCACATAGCGACGTTCTCAAACTATTGTTAGGTTTCGTATTTCAGTACCATTTTAAGAAAAACTTTCACTTCTATTGGCCTAAGCTTGATAAGGGTGAGAACTCCTCCTTTCTGCCTTTCCCAAATGAACTCATAAATTGCCATTGTAATTTGTATCACTTTGCTTTTGTTGTTATCATTCCATTCTGTAATGTAATTTTTTAAAACTTTATAAATAATGTTGAATAAAGTTTGAATGTGAATTGAATTGAATTGAATTAATGGTTTTAAAAAAGAGGCGAAAATGAAATTCCCGAAAATGCAAATATCAAATTCTGTATTAAATTAAAATGTATTGAAAATATATATCTTAGTTGTCATGGAATCTTCGTAAATATATGCTAACCACATTATGAGGGGAAGAAACACTTACTTTGCGTGCAGTTCAAATAAAGTTACAGGACAACACCCTATGCTCACTATTAAAGCAAATGCGCTAAGGTTAGTAACAGACTCAACAAAAAACATAAACAAAATCGGTTCTTTCGTGAATCTAGCAAAATGGAAAATTGACACAAAATGAACCTTTGAATAAAAATATATTCTACGAATTTCCTTTAGCTGAGTAGAGTTATCCAAAATGATTTCATGAAGGTAACTTTTGATATTCATGACATTTAATATTTTATATTTACGAAGACAGATGGTTGGCCGTACCGTCTACTACAAGCATGGAATATTAAATAACGCTCCCACGTAAAATGAACAAATTACATTATATCCAATCAAAGCGAACCGGTTAGAGTGTTGACGAATAGCGAGACATCAAGTCAGTCTTATGATTGGGAAAGAAAAGTATAAAAGCTTAGATGAGACGACGTGACACAGAGCTTCTTAGTTCTTCTTTGATCAGCTGTACCGTCTCTTTTTAAAGAGTGCATGCAGCTCCGGAGCGGAAAAGGAGAGAGTATCGGGGATCTGAGGAGGATGGAGTTGACTTCTTTTCTTCTGTGTGTTTTCATTTTGAACGCATCAGGTGAGAGTAAAATTTGTCTCCAACATAAGCAGCTTTCTATTATTCTAACCCTTTGTAAGCTACATACAAGATGGCTGCGCTTAACATTTTTTCTCCACTCTCGAAAAACTGTAGAACATGCAAATTTGTGTGACAAAGTTTGTGTGAACTGTTTATTTCTGGAAGGTAATTGTTTGACGAATCCTCTCTCTCTCTCTCTCTCTCTCTCTCTCTTTCTCTCTCTCTTCGTATTCTGAGATTTTTCACGCGATTCATTATTCTGCAAATATATAATATAATGTTAATAGTAAGGTAATAGAGGCAATTACATTGTGCATTCACAATATATTGGGCTCATTGTATTGTTAATTCATGCCCAATTTTTGAGGCTATAGCCACTCACGGCAACTCAGCAAAAGTGATAATTGGTGAAGTAGGAAAGTAAAAGGTTACAGCGATTTACAGTTGCGTGTGACTACGGGGGGGGGGGGGCACGGGTGCACGTGTCCGCAATCGAGAGCGGGGGATCAGAGATAAAGGAAAAGAAAAAAGAACGTAATATAATAATAGGAGCTCGGAAAACCCTCTTCAAATATTATAATATTATGTGAATCAGGAATGTGGAGACAACATGATATGTTTTAAATGAAGTATGTTGTAAGAGGTGCATTAAACGATTATCGAAAAATGCTTTGGGATCGACCGATCTTCGTCCTTAATGTAGCGTACAGCGGGAAGAAAGAAAAACGGAGAAGATACAGAGACACACCGGCCCGAATTCACAAAGGAGGTTTGTCGACAAACCTCCTTTTGTTTCGACAAACCTCCTTTTGTTATTTACAAACCAGGTTTGTAAAAAACGCGTCAAAACGCGTCATATGACGTACATAAACCTCGGTTTGTCGACAAACCTCCTTTGTGAATTCGGGCCAGAGAGTATGTATGTATATCCATGGGCGTCGCTAGATGGATGTGTGTGTGTGTGGGGGGGGGGGGGGGGGGTGCGACACCCCTACCTGTCAGGATATTGTCGATAAAATTGCGCTGCCGTCGGGAAAATGAGAAAAGGGGGAGGGAAAAATGAGAGGGAAAGGGAAAGAAAGGAAAACAAAGGAAAGAGGAGATAAGAAAGAAAGAGAGGAAGGAGAGGAAAGAAAGGAAAAGAACGAAAAGAATGAAAAGCAGAAAAGGAAGAAAAAAAGAAAAAAGAAAAAGGAAATAAAAAACGGGGGATGAAAGAGACTGAGAGGAGGGGGTAAGAGCCTGTGAGAGCAGGGGTAGGAGTGAAAGAGGGAGGGGGTTGTTGGGTGGAGTCGTCTCGTCGAGGGAGCATGAAAGATACACATATAATATGTTGCTGTGTCGGGTCAGCTGTGTCGGTATTCTTGCTCGATCCTCGCGTACTTTATCATGTAGAAGTTTTAAGTCGGTGAGATGTACACTGTTATTTTTACCCCAATTTATGGAATGATTTTGACAATGATTTATTCCTAATACTAGATAATAGTATACATTTTCAGATTGTATTGAATAATAATTTTCGAGTGTTTGTTTTGCGTGACAGCTATAAAGCATGTGTGTGCTACTATGCTTATCAACTAGTGGACCTACGTACATAAGTCATAAATGACAGTAATGAGGATTAATGCCTCACAAAAGGGCACTAAATATAGCTGATCTACACGGTTTTGATCCTGGGGCCTCATAGTAATGAGGCTATTGCTTAGCCACTTAATCATGACTATACGCAGCGGGGGCTAGAGTACGTCGCCGCCCCCCACAAATACAAACAAAAACAAAGAAATGCAATACTATAATTCCCCTGGTCCCCAAAAGGAAAAATTCCTCTGTAGGGCCATGCATTATTCGCGTGCTCACTACCGTCCCTAAAATAAGATCCTAGCTACGCACCTGCACTTAAATATATAGCTATGATGCTGACTAAGTGAAGAAATATATCGTATATTTACGTCGTCGAGGAAAATGACAATGCGCGCATACGCAAGTACTGTACATAGTTCATAGAAAAAATAATTTAGCCTTCGGCCCCAGGTTTATAGGGTTAACTTTGTATTTGTAAACATTGGGACATTTAGTGTGGTACGGTATGTCACTGAAGCAACTCCCGTAGGAATTTTTGTGCCAAAGTTTTTTTTTGGATTTTTGGATTCATTGGGGTCCAAGCTATCAGAAATTGATGGGGTTCAAATTTTCCCAAAGTCACCATATTTCCCTATTACGCGTTATTTAAGCCATTTTGGCGCCCAATAGGGACCCCCCCAGGAAATGAAGGAGGGGTCAGAAAATTTGAACCTCATCATTTTTGGCCAATTGGGACCCTTTTGAAGCCAAAACAGCAACAAAAAACAAAAAATCAACTTTGGCAAAAAAATCCTACGGGATTACATACCATACCGCACTAATTTGTCGGTAATTGGTGGCTAGTTTTGTCGCTTATCGGTGGCTTCTAACCCCCCCCCCCCACTGAAAAAGGTCAAGCGACGCCCCTGTGTGTATCCGTTTCACTTTCAAATTCAAACATTCTTCTCTCTAAACGGGTAAGGGTTCTATCCCCTTCTGGCTTAGTCAATCTACCACCTCAAATTTTGACCATCTACTACAACGTTTTTCAACCGGGATGCCGCGAAAATATTTTTACATTATATTTAAAATATATTTCGGAATGACGTCAAATTCATGTGTGAACTATATCAGAAACTGCAAGATGCCCAAATATATAAAAAGATATCTCACTTGGTATTTAAAAGAGGAAATAACATTTCAGAGAAAGTAAAGTGTATTTTTTCTCCCTCGCTTCACTCGCTCGCAAGATTTAGAAACGGGATAGTTTTAAGCAGCGAAATCTATGAATATCCCCTAATAATGACAGGTTGTTACTCGGGCGATTCGCTGTCGGAATATCGTCATGATTCGGGCGGCATGGCGCCCGAATATAAAGTCATTTATTGTATTTGTTTAATATCGAAATGGAATTTATACCCTAAGAACTTGGTAAATCAGTATGATTTCTGGCAATGAGATGCCCGAATGTATATATATTTGTATTTTAGCAGATGTATATTAATGACTGACTAAATGAAATTGATTTCGATCGCCCACTTTGCTCGATCGCAATATTTAAGATCAGGATAGTGTATTTTCGGGTTCCACGGGTCCAGCTATAGCTGCGCCACTAAACATGTTATATGTTATAGACCCCAAAGACAATGGTTTTCCAAATATTAAATGCAAATATGAAGATAAACGTTTTTTCAATCTATTAAAATCTCCAGGATATTGACAACTTGAGTTCTTGACTTACTGTCTAGGAGACCCAGTTCTTGTCCTCTGACGATAATAATTCGCTACTACTTATCACCAACGATAGAAAAGGGATATAAATTTCCTTGAAAGGCATTCATCGGCCCTAAAGTTAATTATTCGCCATCACCGGGGGAATTTTAATGATATGTCATTTCATCTTCACGAACGCCAATTCATTTTTATGATAGCTAATTTCCAGTATTTTGCTGAATAAGCATATTGATGATAACAATTGTTGAAAAAAACAAAACATTTATGATTAGTTAAAAAAATATGTCTTTTTTTTCATGAATTAATAGGGTATGAATGTATCCAAGTTTTGTAATCAATTTGAATCTCCTGTATTTTCAACAACCTTTATTATTGACTTATTGTCTAAGAGACCCAGTAAGTACTTACCCGCTGACGATTAGTAATTTCCTACCATTTATCACCAACGATAGAATAAAAGATATTATTTTCCTTGAAAAACATTCATCGGCCCTAACAAATAATTAATCGCCATTACCGTGAGGTTTAATGCGATGTCATTTGGTTTTCACGAACGCCAATTTATTTATTATGATAATTAATTCCCATTAATCTATGAATAAGCATATTGATTATAAGAATTGTTGAAAAACCAATTTATGACAAGTAAAGTCTCTCTTCTTTTCATGAATTAATAGGCCTTGGACACAATAGCTCTCATTACTGGTGAATTGTATGTGATGAGGTGTCTTGCTTTTCACGAAAGCAATTAAATATTTTAAATGTCCCCCTTTTTTAAAAACAGTTTTAATAGTGTATTACGTAGGTGGTGACATTATGTTTTCTTCATAAATATTTATACAACCCTCATATCTGTCACTATGATGGTCATGGCATTTCGACATTATTTACCTGATTATAGCTGAGCCGACAAATAATGAGCGCTGGAATATATCAGGCACTCATGTACGTATGGGTGTACAATATTTAACAAATGTAGATTAACGTCTTGCCGAAGGACAGAGCCGGGTATGGATGTCAAACCCAAAACCTTATGATTACAAGTTAAGCGAATGAACCTCTATAGCACGGCAGTAGAATGCAATCAACAACAACAAACTATTTTCAGAAAGAAAAAAAAACAGTGTAGAAAACAAAAAGTAAAGGATATGATGTTAAACAATCAAGATAAGAATTGTGATCATTTGTATGCAGTTGATGATGATCATGATGATGGTGGTAATGGTTATAATACTCATAATAATAATGATGATAATCATCATCGTCATGATCATATTAAATTCTTTTAACAATGATGATACATAATGTTGTAAATGTGGACCACTTAGAAACGCATATATACAGGATGATGTCAATACTGTGCTAATTTGATGGAATCTGATAACAAAGTATCCAACATTACATGAAAATAAAAGAGGAATTAGTAGCTGTTGGTAACTATTACATCATTTTAAGTTTCATGCACTGGAAATAAAAATAAAAATAAACCATTTCAATCTACTTCATATTAGTTAACGATTTATGTTTTCAACTCTTCCGCCCTCTCTCTCTCTCTCTCTTTCCTTTCAGGTTCGCTCGGCCTATACACCAATCAAGATGGCACCTATATCACAACCCTGGTCTCACCCGACCATCCCGGTATCTATCCTCCTGACACCCAGATAGAGTGGAAAGTTGTGACCGACCCTGATCAGATGGTAGGCATACTCTTTCATCGTTTCTAATTATATTGTCAGTATTGAGGTGGTGTGTCTCGACGCTCGGTATTTGAAGATTTTAATGCCATAAGGAGCTAAATCCACTTTTGATGAAAATTGAGTTATTGATATCAGAACATTGTTTGAGTACCCGTCTTTCAACAAAATGATTTACCTAAATTTTGAAGCTTTGACGTTTCCTTAAATTATGAGAGAAAGCAAACGATTCGTTGTACTGTTCTCGACTCTTAATCCTTGTCTGAATTCAGTTTCCCCCTTTTCGCGCGAAGCCCGAAAAGCATAGACGTTTGATTTAATTATTATAGAAATAAGACGATTCGTTGCACCGTTTTCGACTCTTATTAAGCCCTATTTATCTGTATTCAGTTTCCCCCTCTCGCGCGATGCTCGGAAGCTTTGGCGTTTCCTTTAATTATTAGAGAAAGCAAACGATTCGTTGTACCGATTTTTACTCTTAATAAGCCCTATTTGTCTGAATTCAGTTCCCCCTCTCGCGCGAAGCTCTGACGTGTCCTTAAATTATTAGAGAAAGCAGACGATTCGTTGTACTGTTCTCGACTCTTAATCCTTATCTGAATTAAGTTTCCCTCCCGCGCGAATCGCGGAAGCTTAGACGTTTCCTTAAAATAGAGAAAGAAGACGATTCGTTGTACCGTTCTCGACTCGTCTAAATGGATTTTTTTTCCCCTCTCGCGCGAAACGCGTAATTTTTGGCGTTTCATCATAATATAGAGAAAGTAGACGATTCGTTGTACCATTCTCGACTCGTCTAAATAAAGTTTTCCACCCCCGTGCGAAGCGCGGAATTTTCGGCGTTTCATCATAATATAGAGAAAGAAGACGATTCGTCGTACCGTTGTTGACTCTTAATCCATGTTTGAATTTAGTTTCCCCGAAAATTTTAAACCTCTGATTTCTTTAGCTGATATTATAGGAAAGTGAAACTTCGAGAAAATACAAGTATTGTAGTTGTAGTCACTCTCGAAGTCGTCACAGCGGATACAGCGGATTGTCAGCCGACCGACAATATATTATACATCTCACCGACTTCAAACTTCTGCAATGATATAGTACACGAGGATCGAGCAAGAATACCGACACAGCTGACCCGACACCAACATATTTACCCGTGTCTTTCTTGCTCCCTCGACGAGACGACTCCACCCAACAACCCCCCTCTTTTACTCCCACTCCTCCTCTCTCAGGCTCCCTCCCCTCTCTCTTCTCTCTTTCATCCCCCGTTTCTTTTGTTTCCCTTTTCTCTTTTTTCTTCTTTTTTCCTTTTCTTTCTTTTCTTTCTTTTCCTTTCTTTCCTCTCCTCTCTCTTTTTCTTTTTTGTATCTTTCTTTCTTTTCTATTCTTTCCTTTCTTTCCTTTCTTTTCCTTTCTTTTCTTTTCCTTTTCTTTTTTCTTTTCTTTCCCTTTCCCTCTCTCTTTTTCCCTCCCCCTTTTTTCTTTTATCCCGACGGCAGCGCAATTTTACCGACAATAGATCCTGACAGGTGGGGGGGGGGGGGGTATCGCACCCCACACCCCCCCCCCTTTAGCGACGCCCCTGCCTTTATATAGAAAACTTCCCCAATCGGTGCCTGTTGGTCCCCCATGATTCTCTTTTTCTTACGTTAGTTGAGAGCTGAGTTAATGAGATAGCCACCTGTCAGTGACCTTGCTGTGTGGTCTATTCCCTTTTGGCCCAGTAGTATCGACGGTCTTTAAAGGGACACAAAATAAACCCAAATAAAATAAACTAAAAGGGAATAAAAGATACAACTCCAGAAATACTATACACTGCATGAGGGTTGCGGAATACAAATATGTTTTCTGCAGAAGAAAGAAATCGCACTTAGTTTTTAAAATGCGGCAAAAACAAAATGAAGCATGCATCTGTCTATTGCAATGACGAACCCTATAGTTAAGCCCAGGGCCTGGTGCCTCGTGGTAGGGTCGTCACATTAAAAGATGTGACCAACGGGCCACGGTGCGTTATTTTCGCCCAAACTTTTGAGTGACATTTTCCGTTTCAGCGGTAGCAGCTGGAGATTTTTATTTTTTTTTATCTTGTCCTTGATGACAACGCACTAATTTATTTTTTATTTTTTGTTGTTGATAATAATGAAAAAAATTGAGTGGAATTTGTAATTGTATCACCACTCCGTGTACTTCATAGTAATTTTGAAACGTTTTTTAAAGAATTGTTGTATACTCGCCACGGTGGTGTAGACCATGTTAAATGTGCATTATTCTTTTATAGACGCATGTGCGTCACGAAAATGGTGCACACAATATGCCTCAATGTTGCCAATGGTCTGTGGTGTGCGTCAATTTTAGTGGTTTATCAGACACAGAAGTGACGGAGATGCGCTTGAAAATTCAAACTTTAAACCTTCAAGCTTTCAGTTTAAGCAGTTCAAAGTGACCCATATCTGTGTTTCAGAGACTGCCTCTATCCAGACTATCTGCCTTCCGTCATTGATTGATCATGGTTCTTTTTATGTCATATGAAAGAATAGACAAAAGGTAGAAAGTAGTATTATTATGAAAGCAATCATCTTTTACATCTCCAGTTGACATGTTATGTCATTGACGTGCTCCTCATCCATTCCCGTAATCTTCTGATAACACCTCGTTCCCTTTCTGTCGTAAAAATGTAATTGCATGTCAACTTCTTAACATCAATTAATGCGCAGAGCTTATTCTCCAATATTCATGCTCTTACAGCGAATATAAAAATTAACGGTTGTACAATTTTCGTTTCTTGACAAACGCCTGAGGGGTGTTTCATTAAGAATTTATGTCAAGACATAAACCCCAAAGTCTCTCTTAAGTGTCCTACTTATGAGAAACTTTTCATTATTTACACTAAGAGAGACTTTTAAGAGAGACTCTTTATGAAACACCTCCCTGGATCAAAGTAGCAAGAGTCCCTGTGGTCTTAGTCAGATATAAATACTGCTAGCATGCGTCACCAAGAAAACTCATAAAAGGTTTTTTTTTAATAGGTTGGACGCGGTCCGCGCGGTGCCGCTTTTAGGGGTTCAAAAACGTCCATTTGCAAGTAAAAGGCGAGTACTTTTTCAAAATCGTGCTGTACGCGTTTAGTTTTTTCCCCTTCTAATTCCCGACTCCGTACTGAAAGTTGGTCGAGAAGCCGGTTGACTATAACTTCGGTTACGTCAGCTTGCTAAGGTAAAAACACGTAAAAAAGCCCCCTATACTTGGCGTATTCTACTGCAGTCGCGGTGCCACTTGCATTCGCATTCACAATCTTAACCCTGCAATGATCATATAATCATACAATGCAACCTGGTTTGTGCCTTCATCTCCTGGCTCCCTGGCCCTGGATGTACCTGAACTTTGGATATAAAATATGCTCCATGGAGAGCACTGGCCCTTGTTGCAAGATGTAATGAATGGTCTTCTGATACTTCTGAATATTATTTCATCTTTAAACTAGCAAACTTGAATAACAACTCATGAACGAATTGATCTTACACTTTAATTAGACATCAATTTTGTGATGTGATGCTTAATATCAACATGTAAAATAATATATGGGTTAAAGTATTGGCCAAAATTGTAAAAGACCATGTTTATGGAGACATGTATTAGATAAAACACCACAAATAATGTATTCATAATTTGGAAAGCTCTCATGTACAAGGTGTACAGTTTTCTGCTGTGCTAAGCCTTTGTAAATAAAAAGAGATAGCATAATTAATCATATTATTTATAGAGTAGTAATACATTTACAACTCGAAGTATTAAGTATTAGCCAAAAATGTAAAAGGCCATTATGTTTGTGGAGATATATAGTAGATAAAATGCCAAGGATATATGTTCAAAATGTTGATGCTTTCATGTACATGTTGTAATTTGTTGTAATAGGTAAGGTTCTAATGATACTGACTGGTGTGCTTTGTCTATTTAAAGAAAGAGAAAGCAAATTTTATTTTTAGTATTTATACAAAGTCACCAATTTTCTTTTATATAGATGCCTTGTGCTGATACGGATGGGTGTAATTGGCATAGGGTAAATTTGTACATGGGTTCCCCTGTGTTACACATTTATATTTTGTTTTGCATAGTAGAATAGTAACTGTTTTTTTGTAAACACCATACATGTACTTCATATAAGGTAGATCAAATTTGAACCGTAAGTCTTTTTTTCTTCAAATAAAGGACTCATGATCGCTGCGCATTAAGCTCATTTGAAAGTGTACAGTTTGATGTTATTGCTTCTCTATTGAAATAAGTTTACGGTGAATTTTACATCAGATTCTGAAGCGCAATTTTTTTTTTTTTACATTGTCAACAACCTAAATGGTAATCCCTATCGCACTTCAAAATGCTCAAGGGGTTACATTTTTACAATACTTGTTTAGGAGTACGCATTTGTGAAATACCCATTTAGGGTCTGAAATCGGGGAAAAACGCGAAATCCTCATTTAGGTCGTATTTTGGAACAGAAGAAAACCTCGTCCAGGGGGTGTCTGGAAAACCTGTGGTCACGCATGCGCTTACAGAATCTTAACATGACCCCTAGGACAAGAGGCGACTCTGAATCTTTTTCGAGAAAAGGAATTAGGTATTAGGGGGTAATCCTGAATTATCAAACGGCATTTATTAGCGACTTGGTAAATGTAATACGCATTTAAACGAAGTTTTGGCTTTAAGCCTTTGTCTAGTATGTACATGACAAAGATTACTTGACAAGGCATAATGCCGATAATTATAGAGCAAAGTCGGATTGTAGCCGTCGGGTTGTATTATGTGCGGTGGGCTTAACACAAAAAGACCAAATATGAATTTTTTTTTTTTTTTCGGGGGGGGGGGGGGGGTGACCTGATAGTTAATGAAATATTTCCACTGTTCATTCCGCCTGCGAGCACATGCATTGTGAAGGATATATTACACCAAACATCCTGTCAACGTCGGATAAAGGTGTGATAGGCTCTGAATTAATATGGAAAGTTCAAATTAGATTAAAGGAAAAAATAAACTTTCTAATAACTTCGATTGTTCAAAAAAGAAACTAAGCGAAGCAAGATGAAAAGAGTTTAATCTACATGTACATTATTATTTGCTGTGAGAGCTTAAGTATTGCAGAATAAGCTCTGCGCCTTCAGTGATGTTACAAAGTTGTCAAAGATTTATATTCTTTATGACAGGAAGGGAACAAGGTGTATAAGAAAATTAAGGGAATGGATGTAGAGCCCACAAAGTAACGTAAAAATAATAATGACAACTATAAATATGAAATATTCCACCTGCAAATGTCAAAATATCCACAAATGTCATATGTCAACCGCAGAATTTACCATATGTTTAAGTATATTTTCAATGACAAAATATAATTTTCATTGTAAAATATAGAATGAAAGAACGGCGAAGTAATGTGCAGGCTAAATGTGTCACCCCCCCCCCCCCCCCCCGCCTCAGCACAGCAAAATTTTGCTCATACGCTCGCCCATGCGTGCAACATGTTGTTTTACCAAGTTACAGTTATCAGCAATGGTCATGATGAATTATCTTTACAATCGTTTAATTTGTGTAAATCTACTACATGTATATCACTTTAAAATATCTAAAGATCTGACTTGGCAAAACGAACGATTTAAACAAGCATTGATTTTAATTTGTGCGCAGGTAGTGATTGACGTCAAAATACTAGATATTGAACATTTCTGGGATACGGTGCATATTCACCACGTGACAACTGATGGGATGACTGCTACGAACCTCTCATTGGCTAGTAGTTCTGTGAAGTCACTTATCCTACCGGGAGGATCTACTGTGGTCAGCTTCTGTAGTGACGTCATTGAGCAGCGCCGGGGCTTTGTCATGGAGTTTACGTCATACGATATAGATACAAATGGTAAGAGCATGTTGAAAGAGCTAGAAAGAAAGAAAGAAATGTAGAGTAGGCGCACATTTTTGAGGTTAGGATACAATGCAAGAGAATATTCGTTAGATGAACCTGACCTCTGATTGGGAGGGAGCTAGAGTGTCTTCTTTTCCCCCTCTTTTCTTTCCAATAAATTAGGAATACATACTCCCTATGGACACCCCCCCCCCCTTGCCGCTACACAACTGTTGAATCCATTCAATTTTCATTTATCAGCACGGGTTTTTTGTATATGTAGGCCATTTTTTTAAACTGATGTTAAGCGCCCCCGCCCGATTCCATTTGGGGGCCGCCTCCTGTTTTTTTAAGGTTTTGTTTTATAAATAATTTCTTTTGTTCAATGAATAAAAACATGAAAAACTACTGCTAAAATAATAAATATCTCATTTTAAAGAAGTAAAAAAAATGCTGGCGGCCATTTTGAAAAATAGCCTGACTGTCAAGTAAAGTGTACCGAGAGCGGCCATTTTGGAAAAAAAAAAGAAAGAAGGGCCTCCTCCTTCCTATTTTTCAAAAAGGCAGGACGCTAAACATGTTTTTTTTTAATGGTCTTAACCTGATCGGTGACAAAGCACGTGTATGCTTGCAAATTAGCAACCAGAGGGCCGACAGCTTTGAGATCTTTCCGAAGGACTTGGTTATGAGGATTAACGTCTTTCCAAAACTTTATTTCGAACCCTTGACATCCCAGTTACGAGACCACTGCCCAACGACTAAGCCAACGCACCTGCACAAAAAAGAAATGATCACGATCAATGTATTGTCTATATTTACAAGTATTTCCGTTCATGTTTGGTTATATCCATAGAAACGTCATTGGTTGACAGATTGGGGGATGATTTCTACTGTCACTCTGGTCAACAATACATCCGGGTCAGTGCGAGGTGTGATGGGATTGTTGACTGCCATGACTTCTCAGATGAAATTGGATGTGACGGTATTTATGGAAAACTCTTTCTAAAATAAAGAAGGGATATTGTTCGAGAAATAAAGTTGTCAACAAACAGTTAAATAACAGCGTGTATTTTAATGATATGTGTATTATATCTATTTAGTTCTTATGCTTATGTTTCGGGATCTTGCATAATGATATAATGAATTTGAACACAAGTCATGATCTAACTCTAGGGAGCTCCGACGCCGACGCCGGAGTCGGAGCTCCCTGGAGTTAGTCATGATCTTGCATCAGGTATAGATTCTGGGTCCAAAAAAAAGGAAATCGAAAACTTGACTCATTGAAAAATGAAATTTCATTCTATCGGGTCATAATTTGTTTTTATTAGATCCTAATTTGTAAAAATGTTGACAACTCGAATTATGCGTACGATAAAATAGTTCGCCTTTCTACAAGACGTAGGCATGGATATTTTGTTAACCCATTTTGATAAACTGTGCAAAAAGGCAATTTGTGCATGAAAGTAATTAGGGAAGGGTGGTCATAATAAAGAAGAGGAATACATTAAAATAGGCCTATTCAAAGTACAGTCTTAAACGAAATTTCGAAGGAAGGGGACATTTCACAAATCAGGGGGAGGTAGGAAGAGGGAGGGCTTCAAAAATTTGATATGCAGGATTTAATTCAGACCAACAACTATCCTACCGTGACTCTTATTTCGTATTTCTTTCCCCTTTCCCCTTTCTCTATACTAATACCCAGAATGCAGTCCCGGTGCATTCCAATGCAACGGAAGTGATATTTGCCTCCTTCCCAGATTGCAATGCGATGGAAGGATTGATTGCCCACACGAAGACGATGAAATGTTTTGTGGTAAGATGTTAATTCACAATGGCTTCATTCTGCTACTTTTTAAACCCGATCTATAGTCTACATTCGCGTCTTACCAAAGGAAGTTAGACCAAGGTCTAATTTTTCCTATTGTGAAATGTAACTTTAGACCCAGGGTTTGGTTGAACCAAAGAAGTAGAATGCGGACAACTGACCTTTTTCTGAAAGAATGGGAATTCGAAAAAGTCATTATTTTCACGGGAGATGATTAAAATGTTTTGTACTAAATGTGGCTATACGCTATAAGTCAATAATGATAAAAACACAAGATATACCTGTGTGGTTTTTTTTCTTCTAATTCATTCTGTAATCGTTGCTATTCTCCAATTTTGTAGTACCAATCATATATTTACATACAGAGATACTGCGTTGCCCGGCGACTTGTTCTTGTGGTGAGTCTCAATACGTTCCTGATGATCTTACTGCACCCCGATGCGCTGATCCCGACTGGTTGCCATTTTGGGTGAACTGCACGGACGGCTGGAATGAAGACTACGCGAATGCAACAGCGCCAAAGGCTATAATCATGTAAATGAAATTTAATAACACTATGGCAAAGACTTTCAAGATATCAAATTGAAGACAATTTTATAACCCTCTTGTATTGCCTTTAGATATCAAGTTCGGATTGAATAATATATGTCATTGGTACATTTCAAAGGGTGATAGATGAGGCTTTCAAAGTTGCCTTTGGTTTATTTTTCGAGAGTCTTTGTGATCGTGGGATTGAAGGAAGTGTAGGTAAGTACAATCATGAAGAGGCAGAGAGAGAGCGAGAGAGAGAAAGAGAGAAAGTGTGTGGGAGTGTGGGTGTGTGTGCGTGAGAGAAAGAGAGGTACAGAGAGAGAGAGAGTGTGTGTGTGTGTGTGGAGTTTATGAATGTGTGAGTGAGAGAGAGAGAGAGAGAAAGAGGGAGAGAAAAGAAAAGAAATAAAAAGAGAGAGAGAGAGATGGATAGAAGGTGCGAGAAAGAAAAAGAGGGGACAGGCAACGAAACTATTAGTCAATACTCAGTCATAGAAAGTTTGAAAAGACTAAGAAAAACAAATTAACATTGTAATAATATTCATCGATGTGTCTGTATGAAATGTTTATCAAAGGTCTCATGTAGATGAAAACATTCTGTCTCGTCAATTTTTTTTTAATCATAACTCTAATATTCTTTTGATCGAGTTTGACCTTCCCTCCTCTTAGGTATTTGATAATAAGTATTGTTATCAATTATTATTGTCTTTTATTTATTGTAGAAATCTTAAAGGCGCCCCCGTCCGTCATTTGATGAAGGGCGCCTTCTCTGGACTCAGCAATGCCAATACACTGTAAGTTTGTGTGTAAGTTTGTTATTATTATTATAATCATTATTATTATTGCTATTATTTATATTAGTTGTATAAGTACTATTATTGTTATTATTATCATAATTATTATTGCTATTATTTCTATTATTTGTATTACTACTACATGTATTATTATTATCGACATTATTATTATTATCATTATTATTATTATCATTATTATTATTATCATTATTACTATTATCATCATCTTTATCAACGTTAATTGGCGTCACCTGTACCTTGTAGGTAGAAATCGATTCTGAATCACTGTAACCCTCGGGTCTCACCTCCCGTTATAACTGATCGGGGGCGTATGGGTTAACCCTAAAAAGGCCGGGCTATTTGAGGTCTTACTACGGCCGGGGGGGCCATTATGCCCCCCTTAAGATCACGGCCGTAAAGCGGCCGTTCGCCGCGAAAATTTGCACGCATGTCAAGTGAAGTGTATAGAATAATTTCAATTTTTTGAAAAATTCACTTATTTGCATATTTATGGTAATTTATGCAAATAAAGTTTTAAAAAAATCACATTTTTACCCATAAATCATATATTATTCATATTTAAGCATTCTTTTTCACTTCATATATTCATTAGACCATTCTGAATAATAATACGACAACAAAAATTGGAAGAGCCAGCTTATTCCTTATGTTATCCCTTGTTTTGATAATTTCTTATGTATTTCATTGTTTTTTTAACTTATGTACTTCATTGTTGTTGTTGTTTTATTTCATTTCTTACTACAATTCAACTATTTTGACTCCCAAAACAACCACCTAAACTTTAAACAAGACCTAATAACTCATGTTCGATCTGTTTTTAGGAAAAATGACTTTTCCATATGTTTTGTACACAAATCAAGAAAATGAGCGATTTTCGGGCTGACATGCAAAGACAAAAGGTCACGTGACCTTGTAACCGTAGGTCCGATTTTCAAAAAAAATAAAATAAAAGTTGCCCAAGATTCGAAAGAAAAAAGCGGCGGGGCGCCATCCATATGCGTTCCCGAGCAATCGGAAAAATCGTGGAGGGGGGGGGGGCATAATGCCCCCCCCCCCCGGCCTTATTAGGGTTAACTGAGGTTTCCCTCTACTCTTAAAGTTGATATTCATTGCTTATCAATGTGGTTTAATCTCATATCAATGCAAAGGTTATGCTACGTTTACACTATGTTCCCGGCGGCCACGGCAACCACGTTTCAGGCCACCGTGGACGAAACGGGATTGACGTGACACAACGCGGGGGACCGTATGGGCAAACGTGACAGGCCGTGATTGCCGTGGATACCGTGTCAGATTTTTAAACTGTCAAAAAATTTGCCACGGCAGTCACGGTGCGGATGAGAAACCTAGTAGGCCGTAATAAACTGGGGTGAACGTAACAAAACGTAACAGTCCGTAATAGGCCGTAACAAAACTTGTTTAAGACGGTTTAAGCGCCCGGCACGTTACGGCGCGTTGCGTTCTACTACAGTCTGACACAACGCGAGGTCTCAGAATACCATGATTGCTATTGCTTGGGAGACCTTCTTTTTATACCACCGGCACAAACGTGCTCCAAAGCTGCCCTGCGTCCACGTTTCGTCCGTACAAAGCCTTGACAGAACGTGAAAAACGGGTCAGACCTTGATCAGAATGTGGGAAACGTGAGGGACCCCCATCAGAACGTGACGGGCCGGGAGGGAACGTTCTGGCATCCGTGGTAGAACGCGGGCCGAACCGTAGTGCGCCTTGGAGCCTCCGGGACTCAGCATCCCCTTCCCCCCACGGCCCGTCACGGATACCGTGGTAGACCGTGAGAAAACTTGGCAAGACGTAACTAAACTTGAATCCAGAGATAAAATTGGTCTAAATCCCACGGCGCACTACGTTTCGGGCAAACGGGGCTGCCGTGGCCGTCGGGAACATAGTGTAAACGTAGCATTATATGTCTAGATCAATATTGGACTAATTCCAGCGTCCAAGAGGCAAACAGAACGCAGAAATCGCAAATCCAATGTTGATAAACATCCACCCCGGTAAACGCCCCTGATTGGGGGTCCCGGAGTCACGTTATCGAGTGACGTCACTATATGGACCACTGTGTAGTACGAGCGCAAAAGACTATTGATCGCTTGCGTGCAAAACACATCGCTGTGCTTCTTCAATTCACTTTGCTGTCTCTACGAATGTACTCTCAATATATTACGATTATGGCCGATCTTGACTAAGAATTAGATTTTGAAGTCGACAGTGTTCAGGAGGAGGATGATGAGGACAGTATGAGCTCATATAGTTTTATGAGTAGTGACGATGACCAGAGCAAAATAGGTGAAATAGATGACGATTTAAATGAGGCTGCTCGTCAAGCTGCATTTGCAGATGCTACTGCTGGTGATGCCGCCGCGGCCGTGCTAGAGCCGGAGCTCAAACATCCTACACGTCACAGACACAGTCACAAATAGCACTCTCACAATGAAAAAAAGAATGACCAATAATAAGATATCGGTAGGCCTATATGAATAATTGCCTGATTGTTGCCAGAGCATACCAGAGCATACCACCGTCAGCCAGCTCAGCCTCACATACTGCTCATCTGCGCTGGCGCGTGTTATTCACTTCACGACTTAGCTTAGCTTTATAACAAGGCCGGCCGGCTAGGCTTAGTAGCTGACGCGACGAGACCGGCCTGCAAAGGGGGCACCGCAAGGCTATCTGCCGCTGCGAAGATCAGTGCAGTGCAGTCTTCAGTTCAGTTTTTATTCCTGTTCTTTAATTTATTTCTTATTCATATTTCTTATGAACTAATTGTATCCTTCATTTAAAAATCATGTAAGATAACAGTTCTTTCAACATATCTGTATTGGAAATCACGGTAAATCACTGGCACTGCGTTGAAAAAGACTTCGGTGCGGCGGTCTATACTCATATACTCATAGCTTCAATGCGTGAAATCTAATTCTGCTGATCTGTAAACAAACCGGTCACTTTTTTTTACTTTCGGACTTAAGGGCTCGAGATTTTGCTGGAAAATGCCATTTCATGTATGTATAATTAGATTCAAGTTAGGTTTTTTTTGTGTTATGGTACTCATTCAGCTTGTAACTTCAACTCGTTCGTTTTAATTTACAAATTTGAGCTTATATGATATGCACCATCGACTAGGTCCGCCGGTCGAGATCAACAACTTCGTCGAAGCTATGGTCTAATTTAACGCTAATTTAACAGGTTTACAAAACCGATGAGGAATATCCGAACAAAAAAACATTAATCTTGTTATTCTATATTCGTGTCATGTTTCTTTGCATACGTTAATGTGAAAAAAATAACATGTAAAATTGGACGGAATATATTGGTAAAGGATGTTGCTTTGCGCGTTGTACGTAGCTGTACTGTTTACGGCGCGCCAGCCGGGTCCATATAACTACGACACAAAAACAGCGTCTCACGCTTTAAGTCAACTTCCGTGTTCTAAGAATCTGAGAGGTGTTTCTAAATTGTGTTTTCGAGGGATTTAAATATATTGATATGATATCTAGTGAATATCATGGTAATCTAGATCCTTTTCGCTTTCCATTGATATATAATTTGCCATATTTGTGCTTTTCAATGAATATCAACTTTAAAGGCATCGTTTAACAATGTTAAATCTGAGATGCAAGGCCCTACGTGTTATCAGTGTCCAGAAGCGGATCTAGAGGGGGGTTGGGGGGGTTGCAACCCCCCCCCCAAAAAAAATCCGGGGACCATTTTTTAAAATCTTATCGCAAGAAAACGCCATTTTCACACACAGATTTTCAAAATTTTTCCCTACTGTGGGAGGGGGGACACCCCCCTCCAACACCCTCCCCCCTCGCTCGCTCCGCTCGCTTGGACTCGGTCGCTACGCTCCCTCGCATACCACCCCAACCCCCCCTTTATAAAAAGCTGGATCCGCCCCTGAGTGTCTGTGATATGGTGTAATATTGAAACCACAAAAGAAAATCGCGCTTCAAAATGATCAAGAAGTGCCTCAAGAAGTCAAAATCTTTGAGTGACCGGATTTACCATACTCATTTTCCCCAATAGACTGTATTGTTATGAAAAGCGTTAGGCAAACGCAAGATTTAGTTTCGATTTGCAATCATAAATATCTTGATATTCAGACAGGCGATCGGCTTGTAAAAGGTTTACAATTATCATTCCAGCGTGAGCTAAATCCAAGATTTTGTTTCAGAATCTGAGACAAAGTTACCGGATCCCTTTAAACGAATATTGCAGCAGGTTCATAACGTTTGTCTGTTTGCTCATTCTTGTTCTTTCTTTCTTTCTTTTTTTCCTTTTTTTTTTTTTTTGGGGGGGGGGGCTTTGTTTGTTTACGTTTCTTTGTTTGTTGTTTATCTGTCTTTTTGTATATTTGTTGTTGTTTATCTTCACTCTGTTTTATTATTATTATTATTATATTTTTTAACTAACAAGATCCCGGAACCCAGGTGCAAAACTAAACGTATGCAGAATAGCCCAATCCCAGATTTGATCCGTTTGTATAACAAAAGTTTTTTATGATTGTATTTAATATACTTTGAAACAAATTGAATTGTGAAATTACAAATTCATATTCCTTAGTATATAATTAATTCATAAATTTGAGGTCTGATTTTTTACCAAGTTAGTCAATGTATTTTGTATGACATGAAGAATGCGATGCATATCTATATTTGTATTTTAATATCTCTAATGTTCACCTTATAATATTCATATTTGTCTTGCAATGTATCTTTGTATTTTATCAGCATGTACATAATTGTTTTCCCTCTCTGTCCATCTGTCCCCTTTCTCCCCTCTCTCTCTCTCTCTCTCTTTCTCTCTTTCTCTCTCTTTCTTTCTCTCTCTCCTGCTTTCGCATCTCTCTTTCTTTTTTTAACTCAAATTAATTAATGGTATATAGTATATACAAGCTCTTCATAATTATGTAGATTTTAGTGTGACATCTTGAAATGTATACTTGCTTTTTTCCAGCAATTTACTCATGTGCAATTCAGTTACTTTTTACTGTGATATCTCTTGAAATGTATAATTGTCTTCACCATCAATGTTTTATTCATGCACAATTCAGTTACTTGTAACTGCGATACATGGAAATGAATAAATAAATACCATTTATCTATCTATCTATCTATCTATAATTATTATCATGTTTATATAGTTTTAATGATTTAGGACTATGTACAGTTGCTAAATTGTAGAGAACGTGATTTGGTTCGTCTTTTTAGGGATCTAAGCTCCACTCAGCTCAGCCACCTTCCAGCAAGCGTCTTTATCGGACTGTATCGGCTATATGAACTGTAAGTTTGCTTCAGTAGATCTCTTTACCTTTTCAGCTATATTCAGCAGTGGCCTTCAGCCATTGCGGGGCACTGGAATCATGGGGAGGGTGGTCCAAACAACGTGGACATTAAGAAGGATATTAATTGGGCCGCAGGTAGGGTGCGGGATGCCGGGATCATATCCTCTTTCTTTTCCCATCCTTACCCCTACCCCTTTACTAATCTCCCCCTATCTTCTCTTTGCCCACTTCACCCTTCTGCCGCAGCTACGCAATTAATGTGCATATATATAGATTAATGAGAACAAATGGATTAAAGTTCATGTAAAAATGCACAGTGATAGCGGAATTACACAACAATCAGCAGTTCACTGTGTGATCTATACAATCTTTGAACATTCAAGGTTTCATTCATATTGGCTGTAAGCGTGATCTTTGCTTTGGATCTTTTAATTTGATGTTTGCTTATATTGCAGGACGCTTACAAACAATAGCCTGACTGTCCTTAGAAATCGAACATTCGACGTTCTTCGTAATTTAGGCCGATTGTAAGTATACAGAATATCATATTCATTTGTTCACGTTTGTCAATAATAGCCTGCCCTGGACTGCCAGTTGGCGAAAGTCTGGCGAGATATCAAAATCAAAGTAATTGTTTTTTCAGAAAAACAATAAATCGTTCAAGATTTTCATAGCAATTAGCAAATCGAGAATAATCTGTATCATGCCGCTGAACAATTTTATCAGTATATGGTTAGGATAATATGGAAAATAGTTCCACGTCACACCGAAAATTAATAACCTGTGTGACATTTTTGATTAGCAAATCTTGGCACCTTGATCAGACGTGTACTGACAAACTGAAGCTAGCTAATAATTTCTGACATCTATACGACGCTACACGGCGATCGCCAAAACAGCATTTTGTGATGACCGGAAAACTAGCATCTAGCTTCAATCTGCCAGTACACGTTTGAGAAAGATGTCTAGACTTGACGCAGGTAATTCATTGTCATGTGGCATAGCGTATCCGAACACCTACCCCCTGGACATTCACCCCAGGATAACCACCCCTGTGACAACTACCCCCTACTACCCTCTAGGGCAACCAACCCTCTATAGGACGACTACACCCCAGACAACGGCCCCGTAGGACAACTACCCCCTAGGACAACTACCCCCCGGACAACAACCCCTACGATAGTTTTCCTGGGGTAGTTCTTCTAGAGGATGGTTGTCGTAGGGGGTAGTTGTCCTAGAACCGTGTCATAGAACCCCCCCCAAAAAAAAAAAAAAAAAAAAAAAAATAATAATAATAATAATAATAATAATAATAATAATAAAAATAAATTAAGAAAATATAGACCTATATATACAAATTAAAAAAAAATAAAAAAATACAAAGGTAAAAAGGTAATCTTTATACTGTCTATTTTTACCATCATGCAGAAATTTGGAGTTGAACCAGCTTACTCGATTGGAAGAAGGCTGCTTTAGAGGTCTTGATAGCATTTACCTCGTGTAAGTAGGCCTTTATGTAAAAAAAAAAAACACAGATAATCATATTTAGAACGAATGACGTAGTCGACACAGGCACTTATAGGCTTATAGGATTTTGTACCATCTTCATTTTATTTTATTTAATTGGTATCTATCTATACACTGTAAAATATATTGCACCCATCCCTGTGGCTTTTCCTCAGTCCTCACTATGTTGTGAACGAGGGAAAAAAAGTACTGTGTATATTGTACAAAAGAGAACGCCCTTCAAATGTATTTAATACAATTAACATAATCACATAATCCAGTGTAATTTATCAGAATGTTTGCGAAGTATGATTGATAAGATGCATATAAATTATCTCATTGGCATGTATTTTGTACGAATAAGATTCATTACTTCAATTATTTGCCAAATAACCTGTAGTTAGGTGCGAACCTATACCTAACAAGCATTGCTTCCAAGTAGGTTCATTTTTCATTAAACAAAAAACAATGTCCAAGCTATCTTTAATGCTAATTTTTGGTAATATCATTATATTTATTATTGTGATTATCTTGTCATTGTTCATATTATGCGGAAAATGAAATAAATTCGTTCTGCATAGAGCTACTACTATATCCATACAACCATCACTACTTATTAAATCCACAAACTAGTATAGTTTTCACTATTTCCAACTCTGTTGTTTGTTTGAATGTTTTTTTGTTGTTGTGTTTTTTTGAAATATTTCTTTTCCTTCATGGAATTTATGATACTGTTTTATCATCGTATGGGTATTAGGCCTTCTATTAATGTGCTATAAATTAAATGTCATAAAATGTAATACCATGATTACATTATTATTTCTCTTTCAGAGATTTTGAATACAATGATTTGACAACCATCCCACCCGGTGCATTCTCTGACATGGGGCAGAGTTTGGAACGTTTGTAAGCTTCATTATGAATATTTTATTCGACATATGGTTTATACTAATGTTTACACAAAATACTACAACACTGTTGCCATAAACTTTTTTCTTACCTCTTTCCTTGACATGATTGTGACAATACGGTTTATTCTTGATAGATAAAGTTTATATCTCCTCAGAACTATCAGAATTAGCATTGCCTCAGCATTAATTGCCAGGTACACCGGCAAGGGTCGAATGAGATATTTATGAGGAAAACACCTTGTCAAAGAATGTAAGCACCGAGTAAGAATCAAACCCAGAGCCTCTTGAGTCAAGATGATGTACCACTGTACCACATGGAGTGCTTCCAATTCTGAATATAGCCTTGTTGCCTTGCGCATATCAAGACGCAGTACTTGTCTCATTTGAAATATAACTGAATAATGTAACCACTTAAAGTGTGTTAAATTGATTTCCGAGGGGGGGGGGGGGGGGGGGAGAAATGCCTTCGTCTCTCGAATGTTATAGGAGATTTATACTCGGCAATGTTAAAGGAACAGTTAGAGCCTCTTAATGACAATACCGTATAATTATGCCGAAGGCCTGTTCCAAAGGTAATCAATTTGTGAAAATGATTTTTTTTTTCTTTTTCAAATACTTTTTTTGATTGCTCAACCAGCAACTATGGCAATCGATCTAAAACTGTCATCCAACTCTGATTTGAATCAGTAAATAATTAATTTAATTTGTATCTTTCATTTTCTAGGATTATCACCAATAATCTGTTGACGTCTCTTAATGCGTCTATTTTCTACGGGCTCAATAACCTTGTCCTGGTGTAAGTAAAGAGTGGCGGCTTATGATATTTAGGAGCACTGCTTCTTCTTGTTTTGTTGTTGTTTTTTCTCTCTCTTTCTCTCTCTCTCTCCCTCTCCCTCTCCCTCTCTCTCTCTCCCTCTCTCTCTCTCTCTCTCTCTCTCTCTCTATACACTCTAGCGGTCTGGCAGTCATTTTGTCTTAACCCTTCACTATTCACCAGATCCATTTTGATTTCATTTTCAAATCATTGTGGTTAACAAAAGGTTCTACAACACATGCTCTTGGTAAATATGATTGTTCCGCGGTACATTTCCTACAATAAACAAGTTCCAACTTCAGCCACTGGGCTGTACCCAACACTTGACATAAACCTTACCCTAAAAATGACCCTTGACCTAACCTAAACACAATGATTTTATCGCAACCTGTTTACCCTAAACCACTGGCGTACTGATGGGGAGGGGGGAGTTGACACCCCAAATAAGATTCAGACGTGGTTTATTTCGAATTCGATACCAGTGATTTACAAATGTTTCTGAAATGACAAGATTTACCTTTTTTATATTTTCTTCACCTTTGCCCATTATGCCAGAGGCGGCACTTCCGGTGTGTGTGTATGTGTGGGGGGGGGGGGGGGTGAGGGGGTGAGCACTTGCCCCTACTTTTCCAGGTACCCCCATATCGCCCCAATTTTCAGAGGACAAGTGCCCATTTTCTTTCTAATAACTGTCCCTTTTTCCTCTTTTCATCTCTGGTGAGCACATTTATTACTTTGACTCGTGCCCCTTTTTCTTTTTAATAAGTGTAATTTTCCTTAAAAAGCCCCACTCCCTTTCTCTTAAATGCAACTCTTCACCTCTGATAAGTGCTCCTTTAATTTTTCATATGAGCCCCTCCCTTTTTTCAAAATGCCCCTTTTAACATTTGATAAATGCCCCTATTAAGATCTGATAGGTGCAATTTTCCTGAAAACAGATTCCCCCTTTCCATTATCACAAGGGGCTTTAACAAAATCTCTGTTGAGTATCCCTTTTCAAATGCAAGAAGTGCCATTTTCATCTCTGATAATTGCCTTTTTTGTTGTTGACACGTGCACCTTTTCGTTTCTAATAAATGTCCTTTTCCCTTTCTGATAAGTGCCTACCTTTCCTTTCTCCATATTAACATGCACTCCCAATTCAAGGAGACTAAGAGCCCCCTTTTATTTTATTTTCCCTAAAGCCCGCTCGCTATGCTCGCTCTTATTTATAGATGCTATAATTAATTTACTTAAAAAAGAACCTTTTTCTTCATTAGATTGTGCTTGATATTCATCAGGTTTTTTTTCTTCTTCTTTATAAGATAACATTTTCCCCACTGGTACCTCACAAATCTTAACATTTTTGCTCGGTCGCTTCGCTCGCTCGAAAATTATTATTCAAACCATCACACCCAACTGCAAAGTATGTTGCTTAAGCAGTATCTTGTTCCACGTAAAGAAAGAAACAAATATTTATGAAAGACCTCGTAGTGTAATCACAATCATGACGATGTAGGGGTATATACCAATGTCTAAAAATGGTGTGTGTTTTTTATGTTTCCCTTTGTAGGTGCTCCCTTTTTTTCTCTCCAGAAAAGTGCCCTTTTTGGTTGGTGCCCCCCTCCTACTTTAGAAGACGCACCTCCGCCCCTGCATTATGCTACTTGGTGGTGATGCGATTTTGTTTTCCCTTCCTGACCCCCAACAAGTTTTTGCTCATTACTCCACTGCCCTTAACCTCTGACGAAATAAATTACGGAGCTATAGAGTACCAAAGCTGTGACATCATAACAATCCGTTTTTTGAATTTATCTTTTTTTTTTTCATTTTCCGAAAGAACATACAAAATAATGTGCAAATGTCGAAAACCAATTAAATATCTTAAGTATTGGCTAAGATATGACCATTTTTTCTTATAGGAACTCAGTGTTATTTTGCTCTGGTTCGTAATGTTATGAACCAGAGCAAAATAACACTGAGCTCCTATAGGAAATCTTTTTATTCAGATGGTCATAGATCAGCCAATACTTTACATATTCAATTGGTTTTCTGAATTTGGGCATTATTTTGTATGCTCTTTCGGAAAATGAAGAAACAAATTGAGAAATTATAAAAACAGGTTTTTTGACGACGTCTCACTTCGCCTCCCAATTGTCACCGGGGCAAGTTAATGTCGGATCACCAAATAAAACGGGGTTACCACTTGTACTTTTACTCCATTTTTTCGACCCATGCAGGGCGTTCAATGGAAATCCGATTACAACCATTGAACCTGGTGCTCTGAATGGTTGGCCTACGTTGAAGGACGTGTGAGTATTGTGGGTATAAATCCAAAATCAATACAGAGGTGCTGGTGAGGGGCGAATCCAGAGTTTTGCAAAAGAGGAACACCGTCTGATAACAAAATTACGCAAATATCAGGAAATTGTTATTGTTGTTGTTGCTGATGTTGTTGTTGTTTATATACATCAGGTATGCAAACTTGATTTGAAAGCCCGGGGGCGGGGATAACCAGATAAGTGCCGGTTGTGCCCCCACCCCCCCCCCCCCCCACCCGCAAAAATGCCACAAGCCGGAGAGAACGATGCGATTATAAAATATTCTACTACATGCATCAAGTCTTGCGTCTTCGTTGTGCTTAGCTGATCGTCAACTAAACGGAGTTAAGTCTTTTGTCAACTCCGTTTGTTGCTACGGCAGGCAGCCATTGAAAACGAATTATTTTAAAAGGATAGTTGAGTTTTGTTTTCAGACCGCAAATGCCTTCAAAGTGCATAGTTATAGCTATGAAGGTAATTTTAGACCCCAAAATGTGTCAAATTGAGCGAATACGATCATACCGATTCAGATCTACTTAAATAAAATACGGTGATCGTTAATTGGTTAATTAATTAACTCTTATCATGCCGCAGGGCTAATCCTCATTGTGCCAAGCCCCAAATCCCCCGTGCCAAGTTTATATTGAGATAATTTGATTAACGCGATGGTTCTATGAATAGCGCATGCGAAGCACACAGCACAGTTCAATGAGCATGAACAATAACTGCTATTACGAATGCGTGCAAGCATGCACATGGCAGCGAAGCAATGGCTTGCTCGCATGTACAAAGCACTACAACGGTAGCTGCATGCAGCCTTATTATGGCAGGCTATGAGTTGATAATAAAATGTTATGGGCCGGCTGGTTGTGCGTACTATAACCAACACGAAAAAGCCAACATCGGCATTGGCTGAAATACAACGTAAAAGGCGCTATTTCGTTTTTTTCAAAATTATCGAATATTCGTGGTGGTACACAAATATTAGAAATTGTTATATTTATTTATGGATATTTCAGCCGTCTCTGAACCGATTTTGATCAAACAAAGATGATTTTGTCATTTGAATTGTATGTTCTTTCAAATTTGATTTGATACATATTTGATACCTTTTATCAAATTATGGAAATGCAAGCATTATTTTAAACAAACAGAACTTTCTTATTCCTGGCTCATTTTTCCTGATTGAGGTGTCATATGAAAGGGCAGAAAATGAAGTTTCTCTTTGAAATTCAGATACGTCCTACAAATGACTTTTAGGTACTCTCTCTTCAAATTGTTTTTAATCACTCATGCGTGAAACACGCATCATATGAGTTGCATCAACTGAAAGAGGAGGATGTAAGCTTTACAAATATGTGTCATTTATCAATTATTATTAGGTGGTCTGTTATCAACAGACCACCTATTGATTTCGTCAGAATTTTCTTTCTTCTTTATTATTATTATTATTATTATTTCTTTATTTTTATTTATTTCTTCACTTTTTTGTGTGTCGGATAACGTAAGATTGGTTATGTCAATTTAATTCAATTTTGGCACAGTCATAGGTCATTATCATGAGACGTGACATTTTTAAGGTCATTAGGTTATCGTGACGTCATCCAGGCGCCATTTTGTGAAATCACGTTATCCATCATATCTTCATGATGCATCAGCAAAGGTCATTCATATTCATATCACATATACTTTAGGTCAAGGGTCAACAGGTCATGTCATCAAAGGTCACATAAAGGTCATGACGCGCGCGTATGTGCGCGTCAAAATTTTAAATTGCTCAAAATCACTAAACTATTAAACGAGAGTACGAATCAGGTCATTTTAAGCATTTCAAAATTTTCCGTCCGTAAGTGTCCCCGAGCGCGGTGTGCGCGCTCACAGCGCGCGGAAAAGGTCAAATTCAAAATGTTTACATGATTTGGATTCCTCTTAACGTAATTGACAATTTACATTAATTTCAGTCACTCTTCATATTTCATAAGGCCGTGAGCGTGCGTCAAAGTTCAAAATCCGCGCGTACTGCTATGGGCAATATAGTGCAAATTTGATCAAAAACATGCCATTTTAAAAATCGAAATAGCTCTTCAGATAGTCCATTGACCCCCAATTTTTATATCATGGTTGGAGAAAGCATGAGTTGGAGATATGATTTCATACCACCTTGACTCGTACAAAGTGAAATAAAGTCATCATATTGGCATCTAAACTCAAACAAATGTATTTTGTTGATGACGTAATTTTTGTCTTTGTTTATTTGAGATTATCTCACTTATCGGTGATCGATCTTCTCCCAGATTTTGATATGTTGTAGCTGAGATAATTCTCTATCAGAAATATGCCATTTATTTTTCATTTAGATGACGTCATCATAGTTAAATATTTGATTAAAGGCGACAATGCATAATTTGTCATTTTTGCGTGTTATGTCTATGGGAGGTCACTCTTTTCTAAACATGAATCTGCATGACAATGTGTTTTGACCAGTATCTCGGTTGTTATTCAACAGTTTTCTCCCAAATTTTAGTATGTTGTAGCTGAGACTATTTGCTATCTAAATTCTTCCTTATTTTTTCAATCAGATGTCAGGATCATGCTTATGCTCATCGTCATCATTAACATTATCGTTTTTATCATCATATAACATTATCATTATCATCATCATCATCACCTTTACTATCATGATCATCATCATGGTCATCATGATCATCATTGTTTACATGTCTATATAACTTCTCCCATTCTCAATTCTATCATAAGACTTAGACAGACCACCTTATTCGTCTTCGTGACGAATTAAATTTCTAGTTATCATTATGTTTTGATAAAACATCGATAATTCTCGGTTTCGTTTTTTCTGGGACGCACTGTATACACTGTCAAGGATTTTGTATTGACATATACATCGCCACTATTTGAAAACCATAACAAATATCAACAAAACTATAGAAACGGATCTCCGGCATGTGGACTGCCTCCACTTAGTTTGAGTGTAATCTAATGTGTAACGTGGTGACAGCAGTGACATGCATGTTGTTGTTTTAATAGAAAGGACGGGAATTAATTTGAAGAAGCGAAATAGTATCTGAACGTTAATGAAATTATCATTTAAACACACTGCGAACAAATGGCTCCCTACAATATAAGCACCAAATATAACCCTTTATCATATTTTTCTCACTTTCTGTTCAGGCGACTTATTTCTTCTGACCGCATTCGCCTTCAGCCAGATACATTCGTTGGCCCTTCTAGTAAAATTGAGCAATTGTAAGTACAGACATACAACAGCTATCAGACTCCCGAGTTCATTATACGTGTTTGAAGTTAGCACCGACGTGTTCTTGTTTGATTATTTCAGTGCTTTCCTTTTCCGATCCGCGTGACTTCAATTAAGTATGATGCCCTTGTTTGAAAGGTAAACTTTTGAGCTCAGAACAAAAACTTTACCTCCGAAATAAATGTTTAGATTTTGCGCTACAACCTTCGTTAGCGATGTAACTTCCGAACGTACGACCAATCCATCATTTGAACTTCCACGATTGTACGTCTTATTGCCGTTGCTTACCAGGCGTCATTTTGATGATTAATACCGATTAATACTTAGTACCACGTCAGTGACTAGGATGAAAATGCTATTCCCCATGTGAGAGTAAATAGAAGTTAATAATAATTATGATAATAGTGATAATAGTAATAGTATTAACAATAATAATAATAATAATGATACCGCTAATCACAATTGTGCTTTAATTTGTTACATGATAATAATGATAATAACGATTATTACAATATTGGTAATAATTATTATAATAATGATAAATATAAAGTTATAATAATAATATTGATACAAATGATACAAATTATAATAATTTAGCGCAGGTAATATCCCCGTAATATCGGAAGAGAAATAAAGCCTCGTATGCAACGGGTAAACAAGTGTTCATCCTGAAGTCGCATGGTCAATACAAAATGCATTCTTTCATCATGTTGTTTACAAGTTAACAGGTGTTTACATACATTTTAAGATGATATTGAGTATGATTGAATAACTTATAGCAGTTTGTTAATACTGAAGTCCAATGACTTCATTGGAGGGATTAGCCTTTTGTCGTCTTGCACTCATATAAGAGTAAAACGCAATAATAAACAGAAAGCCAGAATATAAGACCATATTAATTTGTATTTTTAAATTGCTGTGACAAAACAAATCAGTACGTCTATCTATAACTTACGTATCGTAGAGGTATAGCTTTTTTCCCATCAGGGCTCTCAGTGAGAGTCTGCTGTTACAGCACATCTTGTAAATTGTGCGGTGAGACTATTTCTAATATTTTGCAACTATGGAAGTCACAGTTTCAGTGTATAACAATCATCTCGTCTGTCTTTTGCAGAGTTGTTCGAGACGAACGAGTCTGTTGCATCGCCCCAGAAAGCTTCGGGTGTACAACACGAGAACTGCCACATCCGCTCTTCTCATGTCGAAAGACATTCCTCCAAAATACGACCATCAAAGTTTTCATCTGGATCCTTGGCATCAGTGCCTTGCTTGGTAATGGGTTTGTCATCTTCACAAGATTGCGGGATAAACACACCACAGCCACTGCTTCTGTTCAATCCACCTTGATTAGCAACCTTGCCGTGTCGGATTTCTTGATGGGTATATATATGTTGATCATTGCTGTCATGGATCTGTACATTGGTGAAGCGTACTTCTGGGATGGCATCGGGAACGAGTGGCGAACCAGCAATGCTTGTCAAATCGCTGGGTTTGTCTCGTTCCTCAGCACCGAGGCATCGGTTTTCTTGTTGACCTTGATCAGCGTTGATCGCTTCATCGTCATCCAGTTCCCGTTTAGTCAGAATCGTCTGGGTGTCAGGTCCTCCCGTGTATTTGCGGCGATTGCGTGGCTTCTGGCATTGATCCTCAGTGGTGTCTCTCTCCTCTTAAGCCAGCTGCAACCTGACACATACGGCCTAAGCGATGTCTGTGTGGGACTTCCGCTCTTCCGCAAGTTCTCCTCGGTATACTCGGAGGTGGACCCCTACGTTTTGGCTCGCTACGGAGTCAGCACCCTCAACTTGCTTGCCTCTGGAACGTCCTCCACGTGGCAGTTCTCCATTGCCATCTACCTGGGATTGAACCTCATCAGTTTCCTGGTCATCATCTGCTGCTACGTAGCCATTTTCTTCAGTGTTCGCTTCAGCAGGGAGGCGGCAGGAAAGAGTGCGAAGTCGGCCACTGAGATCAAGATGGCGCTCAAGATGTTTTTCATCGTCGGGACCGACTTCTGTTGCTGGATGCCTATCATTATCATGGGGATCTTGGTCCAAGCGGATGTCATCACTCTCTCATCCAATATCTATGCTTGGTTGGTGGTCTTTGTTCTGCCCATCAATTCCTCTATTAATCCTTTCCTCTATACCCTCATCGATAAAGTAACCAAATAAGCACAGATGAATATCGATGAATTGTGTTCACATTTTACCGATCTATATCTTCTTATAATTCAATGAGCCAGTTCGTAGATAGAATCTGCGCATCTGCAAATAAAGGTCATTTGTACAAAATTGTAAAACTCACCGAGACGAATACTGAATTCGTGCTCATTTGCATGAACGTTATGTAATCATCATTGTACCGACAGCACGTACTCTTTTCAAGAGGGCAAACAAAATCGAAGCACCTCTGTCACCTTGGCACTTATTATTCTAAAATGCACAACCAAAGTGTACATTAATTGTACTTCACTAATATATTACCGTAAGCATTATTTTTGATGAAAGTGTTGCCTGTATGCCCATAAAATTATTTAAGGAACATGTAAGCAGTGTCGCTTCTAGAGTATAGAGGAAAAAATAGAGAAAAGAAAAGAACCGTAGTGTAAGATAGATAGAATTGGCAAAAATTAATGCGCTTTACTACATGTCCCATCTGAAATATAATACAGAGACGAAAATAAACTAAATTACCCGTAATGTTTATACAGTTTTTTTTTCAAGAAGGAAAGGGGAAAAGGCAATATGTGGTGTATGATTTGGCGAACCAACCCAGTTGCCCAAGACCCATATTAATGACACCATGCACCGCTGTAATTTGGTTATATACACACTGTAGCAGGCAAGGTTCAATCTGCAATTTAATAAAAAGATAAACAATAATAAATCATCTTGCATAAACTGACATGAAAATAACATATGTATCAAATTAAATATACCCTGACAATCCTAATAATTATCTGTTATCATAACAAAGGAAAACAAACAATGCCTTTCTCACTATATATCTGACTACGGTAAATACATGCAACAAATAATAACTCACCGACGGTGACTTTGTCATTCTTCAAGGTCATATCATTCATGTTACTACTACGTACATGTAATACGCACAACCGTGCACGACAATTACGTAACCTACATTGTACACGTGTACAATCTTTAACGTGAACAACTCATTCATGTCATTATTTCATCAACTCATATTAGTGTCATAAACATCATATTTCATCAAGCTATCTAGCTGTAAAGACAATATAACTCATAAACTTCAAGATAACACATTCATTTCTACTTACATCATTGGGCTTGTATCACAAAATTAAACGAAAACAAAGGCAACTCTGGGCAGCAAACTATCCCATGACAAGGAAAATCAGTAACACACAAAATCCAGTACGCCCTCAAGCGGCCTAATCCATACACTTTCTACAAAGCGACGCCTGTGACATCACAAGCATGGGCTTCAAGCAGAACGTCATCCTGTACTCCACACTTATCAATAATCAATATATATATATATATATGTATTCAGATTCGAATTCAATTTTGTTGCATAAGATACAGTCGTGTAGCGTCACTACGATATTCTGTTAATGAACAATACTTGTCAAGGATATAGTAAATGGTCAACATGTAGAAAATGAATGCAACCCCACAAGAAGTGTACAACAAATCGGAAGACTAGACTAGACAAGCCGGGATAAAAGATAGAAAATATGAGAAATATTAGAAGACTACAGCCCATCGACAATAGACACTGCATAGAACGGGCACCAGACAACAAGGGGAGGGAATAAAAGGCTGACAATCTGAAAATATTCAGTTAGACACATAATATCAGGAAGAAGAAATTTTACATCTATTATAATACATAATATATCTAGGTACCAAAATAAGTACAAAAAATGAACTACTTTATGAGTCACAGTACTTATCGAGAAGATAAACCGTAAGCGTAAACTTAAATGCAGAGAGACACACATAATGCTTAACACTAGGGCCAAGATAGTTCCAGAACCTAGACCCAGTACCAACCAAAGTATGAAAAGCAAACTTTGTCCTTATTTGGGGTAAGTGGAACGCGGATGCAATTCGTGTAGCATGGTCATTAACTTGACTATTTTTCCTAAAAATGCCGACAAAAGCCTGCGGTAGGACACCAGAATTGAATCAAACCCTGAATCCAAACCATTTGAAGGAACAAATTGTTTCCTGCCAGCTAAGTAGCTCTTAAGCCAGTCCAGAGCTGTGCCCCTGACACCATAATGGGATAATTTCTCTAGCAAAATTACATGATCTATGGTATCAAGCATTTCTCATTCTCTCTCTCTCTTTTTCTCTTAAGTTTGAGGAAAAAGGCAACTATCCATTTCCATCAGATAACGAGCTATTAAATAAAGTATTCTTACTAGTCGTCAGATTACCACAAACCTTTCGAGCTTTTTCTTTTGATTTTGTTTTGTTGCTGTCAACTCAATGTTGGACATTTCTTCGGACGGAGAGCTAATGAGAGAAAAGAACGAGATTTGTGATGGAAGAGGTGTCTATGGTTGGAAGAGAATAGTGAGAGAGGAGAGAGAAAGAGAGAGAAGGGGAGAGAGATAAGTGCGGAGGGAGAGGGAGGGAGGGAGAGAGAGAGAGACAGAGAGAGAGGAAGGGGGGAATAATTGAGGAGAGAGAGGGAGTGAGGGAGAAAGGAAGGGAGGGAGAGAGAGAGAGAAAGTTATAGATGTTGGAATAAGACGGTGTGATAGGTGGGATAATGAGGACAATTTGAGGCGAATTTTTGGTGCACGAAAACCTGTCGGCTAAAAACAAATAATTTGGTTGATAACCTTGTATTGTCGGACTATTATTTGAGGATGAGATTGAATTGATGAGGAGGGGAGAGTGATGGAAATACAAAGTATACGATTTAAGAATGAAGATACGAGGAGAGACACCGAAAGCAATGATAGAGGGTGAATGATAGACTTGATCGAGTGGGGGGGGGGGGGGGGGGGGACAGGATGGAAAAAATTATGATGGAGAATAAGAGAGGTAAGCGATTTATGTTAATGGTACCATTCAGGCTGTATCGGGGAAGGCGTAGGAACGGGAGGGGGTTAAACAAGTTTCTATTTGGTCTAAAAGTATGGGAGGGTCATCTTAATGGCGACGCATTTTTATTTTCTTATAGTGACTCGGTAACATTGCCACATATTCTGAAACACAATCCTGGATTTAGCTCATGTTGCTATCATAATTATAAACCTTTAGGTCAGTCAGGAATCCGATGACTTCTACACGCCGATTCCCTGTCTGATTATCTAGATATTTATGATTGGAAATCGAAATTTCATTTTTCGTTTTCCTAACGGTTTTTATAACACTACAGTCTATTAAAGAAAATGAGGATGGTAAAACCGGTCACTCAAAGTTTTTTACTTTTTTGAGAATGGAGGCGTGGCGAGCAGAGGCGTGAGATGTGAAAAAGAATATACTTAGAAGCTTCGGTTGATGCAATGAAGTCCATATGGACAAAATTTAATATCTATATAGCGCCCCCTTCAACTCAACATCGGTTACCCCAAAGGGATTATAAGCTACGTTGAAAATGCATGATGGGAAAATAATACAATGATAGCTGAATCCAGGATTGTGTTTCAGAATATGTGGCAATGTTACCGAGTCACTATAAGAAAATAAAAATGCGTCGCCATTAAGATGACCCTTCCATACTTTTAGACCAAATAGAAAATAGGAGACAGGATGGAAAAATTTATGATGGAGAATAAGAGAGGTAAGCGAATTATGTTAATGGTACCATTCAGGCTGTATCGGGGAAGGCGTAGGAACGGGAGGGGGTTAAACAAGTTTCTATTTGGTCTAAAAGTATGGGAGGGTCATCTTAATGGCGACGCATTTTTATTTTCTTATAGTGACTCGGTAACATTGCCACATATTCTGAAACACAATCCTGGATTTAGCTCATGTTGCTATCATAATTATAAACCTTTAGGTCAGTCAGGAATCCGATGACTTCTACAAGCCGATTCCCTGTCTGATTATCTAGATATTTATGATTGGAAATCGAAATTTCATTTTTCGTTTTCCTAACGGTTTTTATAACACTACAGTCTATTAAAGAAAATGAGGATGGTAAAACCGGTCACTCAAAGATTTTTACTTTTTTGAGAATGGAGGCGTGGCGAGCAGAGGCGTGAGATGTGAAAAAGAATATACTTAGAAGCTTCGGTTGATGCAATGAAGTCCATATGGACAAAATTTAATATCTATATAGCGCCCCCATCAACTCAACATCGGTTACCCCAAAGGGATTATAAGCTACGTTGAGAATGCATGATGGGAAAATAATACAATGATAGCTGATCGAAAATATTCATAAATTGTTGTTTATCAACTTTATATCTATAAAGACTGATAAAAGAGAACCGGTCTTTGGAAGTAACAATCGTTCATAATAACAAAATGTGCTAATGTGCTTTAAAACAAAAGTTACATAACCCCGAATACAAAGACGTTTGGCATCAATTTGCGGTGTGGCAATTTTGCGGTTTATCGCTCCCACACATCAATGGGAAAGATTTTGTTTGAGTAGAAAGTCTCAACTACACGGAAGAACTGAAATATACATTTTTTTTGTGGACATATAGGATTATGTGCCCAAATGCAAATATAAATAAATAATTGTATCCCGATTGTGTCGCTCCATATCCAAGGGAGAGAAGCATGGTCGTTAGCAGAGATGAATGGCCCCCTATTGGCGGACTTTCAATAACACTTTCCACAAAAAAACATGACCCGTTTTGCCTAACAGGTGCAAAATGGGCTCTATAATTATAATAGCTAATTTTTTGATTCATTTATTTTCAATGCTCATGAACAACCAGTCAATAATCTGCCCGGTCCTTTATAATTCCCTACACACTTGATTCAAGCCGTCGAAGATGGCGTTATAAACAAATTCATAATTATGCTCACCAGCCCAGGTTTGCCGGGCGTCCTAATTTAATGATCACGCCATCATCGGCTGGTAGCTTTGGTGTGGTGGGTGTTTGTGTGGGTATCTGAGCACGTGTGTGTGTGTGTGTTTTTTTTAATGTCTTTTAATGTTCATGCCTTCTTCATGCATGCGTGTTTCATGCTTTTTTTTATGTCAATAGTAAAAGTTCATTTGTATTATTTAGATTTGAATGTAAAATCATATTCTATATAATAATATTAACATGCAGATTATTTTATGTATTGATTTTGTTATTGTTTGTTATTGTTATCTTTGTGATTTTTTGTGAAAAACAATGGAGAAAATAAAATATCATTGAAAAAAGAAAAATAAATATTAAATAGGCCAGATTTTGGAATAAAACAACCTCAACATTACCCAGTTTCGTGGAATGCCTACACAAGGTCAACATAAAAAAGGAACCACGAAATTATTAAGAAATATCAATTAATTCGAGGTATTTTTCTTCTTCCTTTTTTGTTCTAAGACTAAAGTTTGTGTTGAATCTATAAACGACTGAAGATTGGTAAATTTGTCATTACAGTCTTGTAAATTACACCCCAATAAAAATCAGATAACTCCTGAAATAAAACTCTTTTTTTGTGATAATTGATTAGTCTTTCGATTCCGAGGGCTTACCTATAGTGATATGTTTAGATGTACGCAGGGACGAAATGTAAAATGCGACAATATTTTTATTTAAAACAAAATTACAATGGAAAACGAATAGAAAGGATAATTGAATGCGTTAAAGCTTTTCCTCTATCCATATTATATTGATTGTACATTTAAGTCTGAAATGGCAAGTTTTGCCATCGATGACTTAGGTAAGAAATTGATGGTAATTTCAAACGTGCCGTTTGCATACGACTCGAATATCATATTTGCAAGTCGGTTCATCGGTTGACTGCGAAATATGGCTGTTTTTTATTCGAATCCAACATACCCTGATTAACTTCGTATTTTAGTAGCACATTACCACACAATTCGTCATTTTCATTGCGTTATTTCCTGTGCTAATCAAGAATATGAAGGCTAATAGGGCGTTCGCCAATAATTCAACGCAATATTTACACCGCTTATCTTGCATCCTCTTTCTGTACGATGTCACTATGCACATGGCGGGTCAAAGGTCATGTCAGTCGCTGACGCAGTCCTACGTCAGGCAAACAACGCCTCGTGTGCAACGGGCTAGAGACCATACGCCATATATCTATTTTGATATTGTTATGCTTCGTCTCTCATCCCGGCGAGATTACTTTAAATAGTGTATGGACAAGGATTACATTTTGCTCACTATATACGGTGAAATATTCCCCTTTGCTTATTTGTGCTCATTGCACACGAGGCGTTATTAACCTGACGCAGGACTGCGTCAGCGACTGTCACGGTCTTAGACGCGCCATGTTAGGGTGGCATTGTACAACATATGTTTGCAATGATATCATGTTCCTAATATTGCGTTGAATTGCATGTGTTAATATCCTTGACAAGTTTAATTAGTGCAGGTACTATTGCAACCGAAATGACGCCTCCGTGTGTAACGGGCACCGAGGTAACACCAATTGTACATTTGCAAAGACACTTCAACACAATGTCTGCTCAGTGTGAGATTGCATGCCGAGTTTCTCATTATGCGGAGATAACCACATCGAAACAAACAAAAAGCGCGAAAACCAAACAAAACCTAACAAAATAAAACAAAAAAAAAATCAAAAAAAAATCACCCCTTCATTTAAATCAACAGCTAATCTATACTTTTTGTGAATATACATAGCCTGTACGCCAGCAATTCAACGAGGGTTAGCACTGTGTGTGTGTGTGGTTTTTACAGACGTGTATCAATCAGATATGATTATTTACGTCTGGGGACCGACCTTTAAACGTCACCAGCCGAAATACGTGACTCAGTTTCGAACCTGCGTCCTCGGCTGAATCAGTTCGCATAAACTACCATTGTTAGCTGGATTACAGGCGCACGCCACAACACAATATAGTTGATAATACGTTCACTCCGTTCGCACACAGTTTGAGCCCGTTTGGCAACATTTTCCAGAACGTAGTGACATCTAGTTTGATGTGATGGGGGCTTCGCTTAAATGTTGTTGTTAATGTTTGGTATTATCGGCGTTTCTGTCTTTTTTTGGGAATATTTACGCCTTTCGCTTTTTTTTTTTTACTAGTTGTAAATTCATACTCTTCAAAAATCATAGTTTTGTTATAATATAATCTCAGATCCACTGGTCCATGAAAACCCCTCAATGCAATTGGCACCTTCCTGTCAGACCGGCGCGGTACGTTGCGCAATTTTCTCGGCCATCATTTCCCTAGGCAACTCTGGTTCCGGTGAAAGGATTCTGGGGTAGATCTTTGGAGTTTTTTGTTTGGGGTTTACCGTCCTCAATCCTCACTGCTCTATGTGTTGATCTGCAAAGCTTAAAGCGTTGAAGTTGAACGGGAATGAGTAATGACGAGAACGCGCTGAGTTTTTATAGCTCCCGAGCCAGGACGGGATTGTACACGCACTATTAACTCTTAAGCTGCCCCCATGCAATTCACCCAGTGCCACAGTGCTAATCCCTATTGTGCCCGCCACTAATCTCCTGTGTGCCAAGTTAATTTAGGGTTGGTTCAAGTGCGTGTAGTTTAAATTGTTACTATGTTTGATCCACTATCACATCTCATCTGTATATTGTATTAAAAAGAATTGTACGTTAAAGTTGTAGGAAATTTAACCCTCTTTCTGTTGATACCAATATCATCTCATGAATCTGTAATTTTGGTAAAGTAAATAAGCACTATCAGTGAGTTGTCAAACCAATCCGTTGTCTCATTTCCCGCACACAATCTGAGGGGCCATGATCAAAATTTGATAATAAAATATCGCAATTTTCTCAGGAAAATCCAATGCAACGGTATATATGAAGCACGCAAAATCAAAACAACAATAAACCCCCTCCACAAATACAGTAAGCATTCATGCGTGCACGCAATGCGCATCGCACAATAGGCATAAACAATTAGCGTGTGTACTTATGCACGAAAATGTGTCCGTGGCACGCGAGCGGATGAGAGTTTATGTGTCCATGGCAAGTCAACAGAAGCCCGATTTAAGAGCGTGGCACGCTAGCGCATGCACAGAACAGTGTTCTTGGCACGATAAGAGTTAAAGAACGAGATTAAGGACGAGTTGAACTGTATCTGAATGGGGTGGTCGGGTTAAAAACTAGTTAGAACAAGTGGCGAACTAATTAGAATGGGTTTGGACGTACTAGGAACGAGGTAGAACTAGTTAATAATGGGTTTAAACTGACTACGGACTGGCTTGGACTGCCTGGAAATGACAAATTTACCCGATCTGCAATTTGATATGAACTGACTGTGGACGGGGTACAGACGAGATGGACGTATTGAAGGCTGTTTATGAACGGACTAGGATCGTATTATAGACATTATTTACACATTTTGCCCCGATCACAACCCGTTTTAAGATTTTCTAGGACCGTGGTTCCAGAACGTAGTGATGACTATTTTGGTGTGATTGGGGCTTTAGAGACTTCTGATAAATGAAGTGTTAGGCGCTATTGCATATAGTTATTAATATAATTCTGTTTAGAATAACATTCACCAACTTTTTTTGTTTTGTTTTTCCAATCCAATATTGTTTCAACTAGTCTCAAGTACGCCCCTTCAACACCTTATATTGCTCACAAAAAGCGAGCGAAAAGCGGCCGGAGGCGGCACTTTCGCGATAATTAATGATTTTAAAAGGCAAAAATGAAATTCCCGAAAAATGCAAATATCAAATTATGTAAGTATAAATGTATAAAAATGTTTTAAAAAAAAAAAAATCTTTGGTGTCATGATTTCTACGGAAATATAATATGCTAACCAAATTATTTGGGGAAAAAACACTTATAATTTGTGTGCAGTTCAAACACAGGTACGGGACAACCCCTAGGCTCACTATTAAAGCATATTAATATTAATATTAATATTAAAGTATATATATCAAAATATATTCCCCTTTGCAATAACCAAAGATTATTCAAAAAATATCTGAAAATGTATTATTTGTCCAAATACTGTTTGTTTTTTATCCACTGTTTGCTTTTAATTTGTTTACATGTCTTTCAGGAAAAGAATAAGTTGAAAAACCAAATGATAATTTATACTTTTAGGGAACTTATTTTAGTTCCCTTTTTCTCATTTTCGACTGGTTAATTTGGTGTCTTTGATACTGTTAACATGTATGATTGCATGTCATTTTTTGGTATAATGTATAATATTGTCATGATCTATTGTTTTTATATGAAGATGGAAATAAATGAACAAATGAATGAAAATGAAATGAAAATGAATAAAGCAAACATATTTCACAGCGATTCAAACTTGAAGTTTCTTATGGATACAGTAAATGCAGGTCTGGCATATATATGAGAATGGTTCAAATCTAATAAATTATCTGTAAATGTAAAGAAATGAAATTATATGACTTTTCACAATGGAAAGAATGGAGATTTGAATGATTTCAATATTGTTCTTCATAATGTCATATTGCAAAGGGTAGATAAAGTCAAATTTTTTGGCGTTTATTTAGATAGTTCCTTGTCTGGGAAATACCATATTCACGAAGTTGAAAGTAAGGTGCCCAACAACATTGTTCGTCGGGTATGTTATATTTGTGCTCTTTTACTTCCATATTTTTCTTACTGTAATCTTGTTTGGGCGAATTCCTGCATCTACAAAATTCAAAAGCTTACATTATTGCAGAAGAAGATTATTCGTATAATATCCGGAATGCACTATCGCTCCCATACTGGTCCCGTCTTTAAACAAATTATTTTTTGGAGATTCAGTGATATCAACTTGCATCAACAGGGTATTTTCATCTATAAAAGCATGAATAAAATCTTCCCATCACAATTTAGTAATCTTATCAATTTCCAATGCAACTCGGAAATCCATACGTCTAATACAAGAAGCGCTGCCAACATTCCTCTCCCTAAACATAGAACCCGAAGATTTCAATTTGATATTCGATACTCTTGGCCGAAGTTTTGGAACATCTTATCATCTATCCTACAGAAGTTGCTCTCCTTGCAGACTTTTCCCCTAAGGCAAAAGTATATTTATTTGCTCGATATTAATACCCTTTCTTGTATTTATGTGTGAAAATGACTTCTTGTAGAATTCAATAACATGTTTTATACAACACCTACGTGGATCCTTGTCATTTGATTGGAGGAATGTTGGTCACATGATATTCAATAGATGTTTAATTGGCACGGGCATGCATTTTTGGTTATATGCAGAGTGCATTTTTTGGTTATATGCAGACTGTGTATCTCTCTGCCGTGCGCGCATCCTTGTGTGTATCTGACGCGAAGGCAATCTGAACGAAATGTAATCGAGAAGGCTTGACTCCAACTTTAATAAATATAAGGAGTAAAGCATAATTTTTTTATTTACGTTCTATCAGATCTTCTTTGATCTTCTATTAGATCTTCAAATAATGAATGTTTTTCATTCGTTCAATAGTGCAAATATTTTCATTCGTTGAAAGATTAACGCTAATTCTATTCAACTCGGCTGACGCCTCGTTGAATAAAATGTAAATCTTTCAACTCATGAAAATACTCGCACTATTGAACTCATAACCATTCATTATTCACGGCTGATAAAAGAGGAAACGACAAAGCGTTGGAATTGTGCATTTTTCGTGGCTTTTATTTAACATGGAATTCTGTCATTTCTACATATTTCATTTTACCATGGCGGTACATGAATTCACGCCAATATTATAATTGCATACATACACACATATTTGAGTATCCAACCCAATTACAAAACTAGTGCTGGAATCAATGCTGGAAATTGAGGAAATTTGCACCCCATACATAACCTGATATCCAAGCGTTTAGCCATCAGGAATGGCGCCCGATCAAACGGGGAAAATTGTATGTAACCCGGGTGCACCACCCATTTCCAGCTCTCATCAACGATTCCAGCAAAAGTGTTCCCAACCGGGCTCCATCACTTACCTCCAGGTATACCTCCCCGCATACAAAATCGAGCGAGGCTCCTGAATTTACTTGTCTTACGAATGGTAATATAATTTCTTGCTATTATATGTAAGTGTGATGAAGGCCCAAATTGATCAATTCTGCCAACGAGCAAATTAAATAGCTCGCCGCCAAAGAACACGGTTTCACTGGATAGTCTATAAGTGAGCTTAAAGCGAAAATTCTCAATAATAATTGAAGCCAACTAATTACCAAGCACAAATGTATAACCACTCCGGAAACCATATACACATATACCCGGTACCGCAGGCAACCCTTGCTTTTTTTTCTTCTTTTAAACAGGTTTATCGCCTAGCCCTACTCCCTCAACTTGCATTAGTCCATAATGGTATAAACCTTCCTTTATAACCGCCACCAATAACCACCCATAAATAACTAATTGATAGCTCGATCCACACAAAGTGGAGAATAAGAACCAAAAAGGTTTACATATTTACAAACTTTGTACTTCAAAGACATATGATTCATACATATTCTGTATAAAAATTATGACACACTTGTCAATTCGTAATGACCTTGCCCCACGGCCATACTTTCAAAATCTTAGCAACCTCCTAAGATACCTAATTCGCCGCTTCAATATACAGAAAAATCTCAGAACTTTTGGATAATCCTCTTCGCTACCAATGTGCCCTTTCCGGGCTCTCCGTGAGGTTAACAGAAAAACAAAGGTAAACGAGATCAATCTTACTGTTATAGTTGCCCCAGTTTTTATCGCATGCGATTCCATATTTGGGTAACTTGAAATAAACATTAAATACTTCATTCCGGCTAAATCAACAGTAATTCCAACCAAATCCCATGCAATTACATACCAGAAATCTCAGTATAAACAGTACAATATCCATTACGCAACACACGCGCACAATTACTACGAATAATTGCTGACCCAAAATGAAACAAATTTTACGTTCATGGGCTCTTTTGCTTTTTTCAAAAGCAGCCTCTAAAACCAACACATATACTCCATGCATATCGAACCGCGATATCATGCCATACTGTATTACCTAACCAAAATTCAGACATACTCCCAAACTTGCCTTACTCCATAATGTTATAAACCTTTCTTCAAAACCATCACCAATAAACACCCATACATATTTATTTCTATCAATAATTAATCAACAACTCCACCAAAAGTGGAGAACAGAAACAAATAAGTTTACATCCTTACAAACGTTGTACTTCCAGAAATATGATTAACACATATTCTGAATAAAAATTACGACACACTTGTCAATTCGTCATGACCTTGCTCCAAGGACATTCTTTTCAAATCTTAGCAAGTATAGTGCTGGAATCAATGCTGGAAAAAGAGGAAATCTGCACCCCCTACGTAACCTGATATCCAAACCTTTACCCGTCAGGAATGCCGCCCGATCGATCACACGGGGAAAATTTTACGTAACCCGGGTACACCACCCATTCCCAGCTCTCATCAACTATTCCAGCAAAGGTACATTACACAAAAAATTGAGTATCCAACCCGATCACAAAACTAGGGTTGGAATCAATGCTGGAAAATTAGGAAGTTTGCACCACATACATAACCTGATATCCAAGCTTTTAGCCATCAGGAATGCCACCCGATCAAACGGGGAATTTTTGTCTATGCAACCCGGGTGCACCACCCATTCCCAGCTCTCATAAACGATTCCAGCAAAAGTGTTCCCAACCGGGTTCCGGTAAAACCAACAAATATACATCATGCTTATCGAACTGTGATAGCATGCCATGCTGTATTACCTCACCAAAATTCGGACATACTCCCTAAACTTGCATTACTCCATAATGTTATAAACCTTACTTTATAACCGCCACCAATAACCACCCATAATTGATATTTCTATCAATAACTAATCAATCGCTACACAGAAAGTGGGGAAAAAGAACCAAAAAAGGTTTACATATAATACCGACTTTGTACGTAAAAGAAATATGATTAACACATATTCTGAATACAAATTATGACTCACTTTTCATTTCGTCGCGACCTTGCCCCCCCCCCCCCCCCCCGGGCATTCTTTTCAAATCTTTGCAACCTCCTAAAATACAAAAATCGCCACTTCGATATACAAGGAAATTTCAAAACTTTTGGCTAACTCTCTTCGCTACCAATGTGCCCTTTCCGGCCTCTCCGTGAGGTTAACAGAAAAACAAAGTTAAAGAGATCAATCCTACTGTTCCTATATAGTTGCCCCAGTATTTATTCCATGCAATTCTGGTCCCATATTGAGGTTTCTTGGAATAAACATTAAATACTTAATTCCGGCTACATCCAACAGTAATTCCAGCCAAATCCCAGTTACATACCAAAAATCTCAGTATAAAACAGTACAATTACCATTACATAACACAGGCCCACAATTATTGTGAATAATTGCTGATCCAAAACGAATCCAAATTTCACGTTCATGGGCTCCTCTGCTTTTTTCGAAAGCAGCCTCTAAACCAACACATATACATCATGCATTTCGAACTGCGATATCATGCCATATGCTGTATTACCTAACCAAAATTTGGGTATCGAACCCGATACCTTCCAGTTACCAGGCGATCGCCTATCCACGAGACTAACGTGTCCAACTGGCATTATGACCCACTCAGGGGCGGCGATCCCGGGGGGACGGGGGGGGGGACACGTCCCCACGTCCCCCCCTCGAGTTTTGTAGGGGGGGGGGGATCGTTCCCCCCCCGGAAAATTTGAAAAAGTGCAAAAAAATAATGTACAGCAAGTACTGACTAAAGACTGCTATTAGGCTTTGGAGGGCCCAAGAGTGCGGCGTTTAGACAAATACAAATGCAAAAATCTTCTGGCTCGGGAGCTATGCTCCCTCGCATAATATCCTTCAAAATGTACAAGTAAATATTGTAGAAAAGTCAAGTGTGAAAAAAGTTTGTTTTCATACTATAGTTTTGCTAAGGGATATAATTTTGTAATACAACAAAACTTCAAAACCTGTGAGGGGGTAGTCACTTTCGTCAACTTCACCCCTCTCGTTCACTATGCTCACTCACTCGGGCTTGGGGCAGTCCCCCCCCCCCCCTCCCCACCCGATAAAATTCAAACGTGGTTTATTTATAATTCGATACCAGTGACTTATTTACAAATGTTGCTAAAACGTCATGATTTTCCCTGAGCTTCCGGGGGCTCTGCCCCCTGTACCCCCACCAAGGGCCTTAAGGCGGGCCCCTGGTTGCT